>MDKI01017338.1:0-120913 GCA_005239505.1 Nicotiana paniculata
TTAAATACTTGGATTATATATATATTTTAACATGAAAATTCATGGAAAATTAGTGAAAACTTGTAGTTTTGGTAGAAAACCTAGAAATTAGTATTTTTAGATTTTGACCATGAAATAGGACATGGGATTTGGAATAAATTATATATTTGAGTTCGTGAGGTTATGGGTAATGTTTATCTTCAAAATCCAGGCACGCGGGCCCGAGGGTGATTTTTATCGATTTTCCGATCGGGGTTAGGAATTGTTATAAATTGGATTCTAACGGATTTTTGAGCATATATAATGGATTTGCGTAATTATTGGCTAGTTTTGGGGCGTTGTGCATCAACTTGAGTCATCGGACGGGCTTGGAAGCCAGTTATTAATCTTCGGAGCGAGGTAAGTATCCTTTCTAAGATTGTGAGGGGGAATTGTCCTCATAGGTGAACTAATTTAATATGTGCTACTATTTGTGGGGGCTGCGTACGAACGAAGTGACGAGAGTCCATGCGTAGCTACTATTTGTCCGGGTAGTCTAGGACCCAAAAGCATGTTCTATTTGCCATACTTGTAATCTTACTGATGAAATTAAAATGTTTTAACCTTATCGAACTTGGCAAATGAAATTTTGGAAAAGATTTAAATACTATTTTCATGACCATTAAAAGAGAAATTGTCATTTACTTGAGTACTTGATTTTCCCAACGTAGTCGAGGTGGATTGTTGGAATGTGCATGACTGTGTGTGACCGCTTAGAGTCACCCTTGATTATATTAAATTGAACTCTAGAAAGTTTCAAATTAAACCTCTCGTCACTACCTCTTCGAGGTTAGGCGGGATACTTACTGAGTACACGTTGTTTTTGTACTGAAGTTACACTTGTTGTGCATTTTTATTGCTTAGGTACATTCATAGCTTGTGACGACCCGGCCGGTCGTTTTAAGAATTAACGCCCCAATCCCTATTAACCATTTTCCCCAAGTCTATTTCTGCTAAATTGAATTGCCGGGACATTCGGTTTTGAGTTCCGGAGAGTTTTGGGACACTAGGTCCCTAAATGAGAGCTTAAGTGTTGGAAAGTTTCCCGTAGTCGGAGCAGTGTGAAGACCACCTCGGAATGGAAATGCGATGGTTTCGTTAGCTCCGTTAGGTGATTTCGGGGTTGGGAGCATGTTCGAAATTCATTTTGGAAGTCTGTAGCTCATTTAGGCTTGGAATGCTGAAGTTTGAATTTTTGGAGTTTCCAGTCTGATAGTGAGTTTTTGATCCGAGGGTCGGAATGGAATTTCGGAAGTTTTAGTAGTTCCGTCATGTCATTTGGGATGTGTGTTCAATATTTGAGGTCATTCGGATAAGTTTAGACGTGTTTCAGCGTCAGATGTGAATTCTAGAATTTTCCTAAGTTTCTAGGCTTGAACCTATGCATAATCGATGATTTTGATTTTACGAGACGTGTTTTTAAGGCTCGACCTAGTTCAAATGAGGTATTAGGGTCGGTTGGTGGTTTTGGTTGAGGTCTAGGGGGCGTTGGGGTTGTTTCGGAAGCTTTACGGAAGAATTTGGGTCTTAGCAATTTCTGAACCAGACCTCTTCTAGTGTCTTCGCACCTGCGAAGGTTTTTTCGCAGGTGCGATAGAGGGAGATTTGACCAGTGGTCGCAGGTGCGACCTAGGTTCCGTAGGTGTGACCAAACGACCGCATGTGCGGCCCTAGTGAACTTAAGTAAATTCTGCACCTGCGATGCTTTTTCCGCAAGTGCGGTGATCGAGACCGCAGGTGCGAGATCCTTGTGTGTTTTATTCCAAAAATACGAGAGTTTATTTCATAATTCTAAAAATCGTTTAAGGGCTCGGAAAAAGCGATTTTCTGTGGATTTTGAAGAGAAGGATCATATGTAACAGTTTCTATTCCTAATTCATATTAGACCATTAATCCCCATTGTTTTCTTTAGTTTAATTATCAAAAATGGGGGAAAACCATAGGAATTGATGAAATTTCCCCAACCCGAAATTCTGAGAATTTAAGGGGTTGTTGGCTTCGGATTTTGATTGTTTTGGTTGAGTGAGTCCATGAGTGACTGGGTGTCCGGAAAATATAACTTTTACCCGATTCCGAGACGTGGGCCCGAGGGGAATTTTTGTCATTTTACCTAATTTCGCGCCTTAGCTTTGAGTTAAACAGTAGAATCAGTTGCTTGAGATGTTATTTATGATATGTAATTAAATTGTATAGAGTTGGGCCATTTGGAGTCGGATACTCGTGGCAAACGTGTGGTTTCGAGTTGATTTTGAGCCGGTTCGAGGTAAGTGGCTTGTCTAACCTTATGCGGGGGACCTTTCCCCTTAGGATGTGATATTTGGTAATTGAATGCCTTGTACATGAGGTGACGAGTGCATACGTGTGCTAATTATCAAAAATCCGGTATTACATTAAATAGTTAGACTGAGTTTCTTTCTTACCTGCTTTATTCTACTTGCAATTATATAGCCTATGTTCGTTTAGAAAAGCAAGCCTAGTTGTCTTGAATTGCCCATTTGCTTAAGTTGCTTTAATTGTACTACGTGAAGCATGTTAGGCTAGAATTTCTTGTTGCCTTGTATTTTTGCACTCTAATTCTGAATTTCTTCTTATTGTGGTTGCATATTTACTTTGGGACTACGGGATGGTATCCTGGGAGATCCTCCTGCATATTTGCTTTAGAACTACAAGACGGTATCCCGGGAGTTCCCCTGCATTTTTACTTTGGGACTACGGGATGGTATCCCGAGAGATCCCCCTGCATATTTACTTTGGGACTACGAGACGGTATCCCGGGAGATCCCCCTGCATATTTACTTTGGGACTACAGGACGGTATCCCGGGATATCCCCCTGCACATTTACTTTGGGACTACGGGACAGTATCCCGGGAGATCCTTCGGTTATACATATGATGGACTACAGGACAGTATCCCGGGAGATTCACTACACAGTCGAGAAAAGGACTACAGGAGGGTATCCTTGGAGATCCTCATTGTTAACATTGTTATTGAGTTGTTCATATTCTGTGTTTACTCTGTTCTTGTGTTTTTGTTATTGCTTTGTTTGACCTGTCTTAATTCACTGTTGTACTCATCATTACTTCTTGTTTTCATACTGTAAATTCCTATTATATTGTTTAACCTCAGTAGGGCCCTGACCTTCCACTTTCACTACCCGACCGCGGTTAGACTTGGCATTACTGAGTACCGCTGTGGTGTACTCATGCCCCTTGTGTGCTTGTTTTTCATGTGCAAATCCATGTACCTCCACTCAGGCGCACTATCCCTGAGGTTGAGAGATGTAGCATGGACTTCAAGGTACATCTGCTGCGTCCGCAGACTAGGAGTCTCTATCTCATTCCAGCTTTAGTGGATAGTTTTTCTTTCCTTACAGTTGTTTAGACATTTTTGAGTTAGAGCAGTGTATTATGTTTCTGTTAGCCTGTGGTTCCCGTGAGTTTCCGGGTTTTGGGGTGATATTGTAGACTTCCACATTATTTTTCGGTTGTATATGCCAAGTGGCATATATATACAATCTTTCTTTAAGATTGTTCCATTTTTACTTAATTATTCCACAAGTTATGTTGATATTCCGCATTGCTAGGCTTACCTACTTATAGGGACTAGGTGCCATCACGACATGTTCACGGAGGGCGAACTGGGGTCGTGACAAGTTGGTACCAGAGCTCTAGATTCATAGGAGTCACGGAACATAGGCCGCTTTATTAGAGTCTCGTTGATTCGAAGACGTCTGTACTCATCTACGAGAGGCTATGTAACTGTTTAGGAAAAATCTTCACTTCATTGATTTCCTTGTCGCGCAGTATTTTTGACATCAATTCTTAACCTCTGTCTTCTATTCTCTCATAGATGGTGAGGACACGTGCTACTCGGGATGATCAGGCACCTGTGCCCCCTACTGCAATTGTCAGAGGTCGGGGACGAGGTAGAGGCCGAGGACGCGCACGTGGTGCAGAAAGAGCACCTGCGCGAGCTGCTGCCGAGGTACCACCAGCAGATCAAGCCGAAGTCCAGGAACCTGACACGCCTACTGCCACTACTACCCCAGCCCTTCAAGAGACATTAGCTCAGTTCATGTCTGTGTACACCATTCTGGCCCAGGCAGGCTTGCTTCCCCTTGCTGCAGCCACATCCCAGGTCGGGGGAGGAGCACAGACTCCCGCCGCCGCACTCCTGAGCAGCGACTGCATGTGGAGCAGGTCCCAGAGATCATTCTTGTGCCGCCTGTAGTGCCAGTTCAGCCCGAGGAAAGGTCAGCTGTTCCAGAGGATGAGAAGCAGAGACTTAAGAAATTCAAGTATGACCCTCCGGTATTCAGTGGACTAGCATCAGATGATGCCTTGGAGTTTCTAGAGGAGTGTCACCATATTCTTCGCACTATGGGTATAGCCGGTTCTAGTGGTGTTTCCTTTACTACCTTCCAGCTTCGTGGAGCCGCCTATGATTGGTGGCGCAACTATGAGTTAGACAGTCCAGACGAGGCTGCTTCACCGACCTGGACCCAGTTCTCAGATATGTTCCTGAGAGAGTTTGTTCCTCGAAGCCTCAGGGACGCATGGCGCGCAGAGTTTGAGCATTTGTGCCAGGGTGCTATGACAGTTTCAGAGTATGCCATCTGTTACACCAGATTGGCTAGGCATGCACCGGCTTTGGTTGCTACTGTTCGCGAGAGGGTTCGCTGGTTCATTGAGGGTCTTATCCCACCCATCAGATCTAGCATGGCTCGAGAGTTGGAGATGGACATTCTTTATCAACAGGTAGTGAGCATTGCTAGGACGATCGAGGGTATGCTCGCTAGGGAGCGAGAGCAGAGAGTAGCCAAGAGGTCTGGAGAGTCGGGCCACTACTCTGGTGCCCGTACCCCAGCAGCAGGTCGACATGGTAGGGGTTATATAGTCCCTCCAGTTCATTTATCTCTTCCAGCAACCAGCGGTACCCCAGCTCCACCCAAGCCTCAGGAGCCTTACTATACACCTCCAGTTTCTAGCGCGCCTCCTGTGCGGGGTGCTTTTAGAGGTCAGTCTAGCAGACCTAGCCCTAGCCAGTCACAACCGCCACATCCTCGCAGAGCTTGTTTCGAGTGTGGCGATACACGCCATTTGGTTAGGGACTTTCCCAGACTTAGTAGGGGTACATCTTCACAGATTTTTCAGCCACAGCGTGATCAGCAGGGTTCTCAGGCCATGATCACACCTCCAACCACTACCCCATCTGCCCAACTATCTAGGGGCAGAGGTCAGGGATGTAGATGTCTCCCTCGAGGTGGATCCAAGCCAGTTATTATGCTATTCCTGCTCGTACCGAGGTTGTTGCCTCCGATTCTGTCATCACAGGTATTTTACTGGTTTATCACAGAGATCCATCGATCCTATTCGATCCAAGATCCACTTATTCTTATGTGTCTTCTTATTTTGCTCCGCATTTAGGTATAGCCCGAGATTCTTTGAGTTCTTCTGTTTATGTTTGCACTCCTGTGGGGGATTCTCTTATTGTGGACCGTGTTTATCGGTCGTGTTTGGTTACTATTCATCATTTTGATACCAGTGCGGATTTATTGTTACTCGATATGGTGGATTTTGATATTATCTTGGGCATGGACTGGTTGTCGCCCCATTATGCTATTCTTGATTGTCACGCCAAGACCGTGACGTTGGCTATACCAGGTATTCCACGTGTTGATTAGAATGGTACCTTATATCACACTCCCAGTAGAGTTATCTCTTTTCTTAAAGCTCAGCGTATGGTTGAGAAGGGGTGTGCCGTGTATTTAGCTTATGTGAGAGATTTTAGTGTTGATACCCCTTCTGTTGATTCAGTTCCAGTGGTACGGGATTATCCCGATGTGTTTCCAGCTAATCTTCCGGACATGCTGCACGATAGAGACATTGATTTTGGAATTGATTTTTTGTCGGGCACTCATCCCTTTTCCATTCCTCCGTACCGTATGGCTCCTCCTGATTTGAAGGAGTTGAAGGATCATTTAGAATAATTTCTTCATAAGGGTTTTATTCGACCCAGTATTTCACCTTGGGGTGCTCCTATCTTGTTTGTGAAGAAAAAGTATAGTTCTATGCGCATATGTATTGATTATCGCCAGTTGAACAGGGTTATAGTGAAGAACTATTATCCCTTTCCTCGTATTGATGATCTATTTGACCAGCTTCAGGGCGCACAGGTATTTTCTAAGATTGATTTGCTCTCAGGTTACCATCAGTTGAAGATTCGGGAGCCAGATATCCTGAAGACTGCTTTCAGGACTCGGTATAGCCATTATGAGTTTCCAGTTATGTCATTCGGGTTGACTAATGCCCCCGCAACATTTATGAATTTGATGCACAGTGTGTTCTGGCCATATCTCGACTCGTTCGTCATTGTTTTCATAGATGATATTCTTGTTTACTCCTGGAGTCGGAAGATCATGAGAAGCACCCGAGGACAGTGCTTCAGACCCAGAGAGAGAAGAAGTTGTATGAAAAGTTCTCAAAATGTGAGTTTTGGTTGAGGTCTGCGGAATTCTTAGGCCACGTGGTATCATGTGAGGGCATTCGAGTGGATCCGAAGAAGGTAGATGCCGTGCAGAGTTGGCCTAGGCCATCCTCAGTTACAGAGATTCGCAGTTTCCTTGTCTTTGAAAGTTACTACCGTCTTTTTGTCGAGGGATTTTCATCGATTGCAGCCCCTATGACTAGATTGATCCAGAAGGGTGCTCCATTTCAGTGGACAGAGGAGTGTGAGGCGAGATTTTAGAAGCTCAAGACACCTTTGACTACAGCCTCAATCTTGATATTGCCTACTGGTTCGGAGTCTTATACAGTTTATTGTGATGCCTCGCGAGTCGGCCTTGGATCGTTGTTGATACAGGACGGTAGGGTGATTGCCTACGCATCTAGACAGTTGAAGATACATGAGAAGAATTACCATGTCCATGACCTTGAGTTAGCTGCCATTACTCATGCCTTGAAGATCTGGCGTCATTATATGTACGGTGTGCCTTATGAGATTTATACTGACCAACGAAGTCTGCAGCACATATTCAGGTAGAAGGATCTAAATTTGCGCCATCGTAGATGGTTAGAGTTGCTAAAGGCCAATGTGGTCGCCGACGCCTTGAGTCGCCGGGCGGGGAGTTTGGGGAGTTTGGCATACCTTCATACAGCTCAGAGGCCTCTAGCCTTAGATGTTCAATCCTTAGCCAGTCAGTTCGTGAAATTGGATCTTTTTAAGCCTTGTCGGGTATTATCTTGTGTGGTTGCTCGGTCTTCCCTCAATGATCGTATCAGAGAGCGCCAGTATGATGATCTCCACCTTTTAGTTCTCCATGACAGAGCCCGGCGAGGCGATGCCAGAGATGTGACTATAGGAGACGATGGGGTGATGAGGACGCAGGGTCGTATCTGTTTGCCCAACGTAGATAGGCTTCGGGAGTTGATTATTGAGGAGGCCCATAGTCCGCGGTATTCCATCCATCCGGGTACCACGAAGATGTACCAGGATCTGAGACAGCACGATTGGTAGAGAAGAATGAAGAATGATATAGCAGAGTTTGTAGCCAAGTGTCTCAACTATCATGAGGTCAAATATGAGCATCAAAGACCGGGAGGGTTACTTCAGCAGATTGATCTTCCAGAAGGGAAGTGGGAGCGGATCACCATGGACTTTGTGGTTGGACTTCCTCCGACTTTGAGGAAGCATGATGCTATCTGGGTGATTGTGGATCGGTTGACCAAATCAACCCATTTCATTCCGGTACTAACTAATTATTCATCGAAGCGATTGGCGGAGATTTATATTCGGGAGATCGTTCGTCTGCATGGTATTCCATTTTCTATTTCAGACAGAGGTACTCAGTTCACTTCACGGTTCAGGAGAGCCGTTCAGAAGGAGTTAGGTACCAGGGTGGAGTTGATCACAACATTTCACCCCTAAACGGACGGACAGTCCGAGCGCACTATTAAGATTATTGAGGATATGCTCTGTGCGTGTGTGATTGAGTTTGGAGGGTCTTGAGATCAGTTCTTGCCATTGGCGGAGTTTGCTTACAATAACTATTATCAATCCAGCATTCAGATGGCGCCGTGTGAGGCTTTATATATTAGGAGGTGCAGATCTCCGGTGCAGAGCGGGTTCTGCTTCGGGTTTCGCCTATGAAGGTCATTATGAGATTTGGGAAGAAACAAATGCTGAGTCCGAGGTTTATTGGACCTTTTGAGATATTGAGGCGTGTTGGGGAGGTTGCTTATGAGCTTGCCTTACCTCCTAGCTTGGTAGGAGTTCATCCGGTATTTCATGTTTCGATTCTCCGGAGGTATCACGGTGACCCGTCACATGTCTTGGATTTTAGCTCAGTCCAATTGGACAAGGATCTTATGTTGAGGATCCTGTAGTTATATTGGAAAGTCAGGTCAGAAAGCTCAGGTCGAAGTACATTGCTTCAGTAAAGGTTCAGTGGCGGGGTCAGCCGGACGAGGAGCCGACCTGGGAGACCAAGCAGAATATGCTTAACAGTTACCCTCATCTTTTCACTACTTCAGGTATGTCGTTATGCTCGTTCGAGGACGAATGAATGTTTAAGTGTACGAGGATATGACGACCCGGCCGGTCGTCTTAAGAATTAACGCCCTGATCCCTTATTAACTGTTTTCCTCAAGTCTATTTCTGCTAAATTGAATTGTCGGGACATTCGGTTTTGGAAAGTTGCCCGAAGTTGGAGTAGTGTGAAGATGGTCTCGGAATGGAAATCTGATGGTTCTTTTAGCTCCGTTAGGTGATTTCGGAGTTGGGAGGGTGTTCAGAATGCATTTTGGAAGTCCGTAGCTCATTAAAGCTTGAAATGCCGAAGATTGAATTTTTGGAGTTTCCAGTCCGATAGTGAGTTTTTGATCTGAGGGTTGGAATGGAATTCCGAAAGTTGCGGTAGTTTCTCATGTCATTTGGGATGTGTGTGCAAAATTTGAGGTCATTCGGATAAGTTTAGACGCGTTTCGGCGTCGGATGTGAATTCTAGAATTTTCATAAGTTTCTAGGCATGAACCTACGCATAATCAATGATTTTGATGTTACGAGATGTGTTTTAAAGGCTCAGCCTAGTTCAAATGAGTTATTAGGGTCGGTTGGTGGTTTTAATTGAGGTCCCGGGGGTCTCGAGGTTGTTTCGGGTGCTTTACGGGAGAATTTGGGTCTTAGCAATTGCTGAACCATACCTCTTCTGGTGTCTTCGCACCTGCGAAGGTTTTTCCGCAGGTGCGGACTCGCAGGCGCGGTGGGCTTGATTGCAGGTGCAATAGAGGGGGATTTGACAAGTGGTCGAAGGTACGACCTGGGTTCCGCAGGTGCGAGACCGCAGGCGTGACCAAACGACCGCAGGTGCGGCCCCAGTGAACTTAAGTAAATTCCGCACCTACGATGCTTTTTCCGCAGGTGCGATGATTGAGACCGCAGGTGCGAGATCCCTGTGTGTTTTATTCCAAAAATCGGAGAGTTTATTTCATAATTCTAAAAATCGTGTAAGGGCTCGAGAATTGGCGATTTTCTGTGGGTTTTGAAGAGAAGGATCATAGAAAACATTTTCGAATCCTAATTCATTGTTAAACCATTAATCTCCGTTGTTTTCTTTAGTTTAATTATCAAAAATGGGAGAAAAACCATAGGAAATTGATGAAATTTCCCCAACCTGAAATTCTGCGAATTTAAGGGGTTTTTGGCATCGGATTTTGATTGTTTCTATTTGAGTGAGTCCGTGAGTGAATGTCTAGAAAATATAACTTTTACCTTATTCTGAGACGTGGGCCCGAGGGGCATTTTCGTCATTTTACCTAATTTCACGCCTTAGCTTTGAATTAAACAGTAGAATCAGTAGCTTGATATGTTATTTACGATATGTAATTGAATTGTATAGATTTGGGCCATTTGGAGTCGGATACTCGTGGAAAATGTGTGTTTTCGGGTTGATTTTGAGCCGGTTCGAGGTAAGTGGCTTGTCTAAGCTTTTGTGGGGGACCTTTCCCCTTAGGATGTGATATTTGATAATTGAATGCCTTGTACGTGAGGTGACGAGCGCGTACTTGTGCTAATTGTCGATAATCCAGTTTTACTTTAAATAGTTAGACTGAGTTTCATTCTTACCTGCTTTATTCTACTTGCAATTATAGCCTATGTTAGTTTAGAAAAGCATGACTAGTTGACTTGATGTTCCTATTTGCTTAAGTTGCTTTAATTGTACTATGTGAAGCATGTTAGGCTAGAATTTCTTGTTGCCTTGTATTTTTGCATTCTAATTCTGAATGTCTTCTTGTTGTGGCTGCATTTACTTTGGGACTACGGATGGTATCCGGGGAGATCCCCCTGCATATTTACTTTGGGACTACGGGACAGTATCCCAGGAGATCCCCCTGCATATTTACTTTGGGACTATGGGACGGTATCCCGGGAGATCCCCCTGCACATTTACTTTGGGACTACGAGACGGTATCCCGGGTGATCCCCCTGCACATTTACTTTAGGACTATGGGATGGTATCTTGGTAGATCATTCGGTTATACATATGATGGACTACGGGACGGTATCCCGGGAGATCCACTAGACAGTCGAGAAAAGGACTACAGGACGGTATCCTGGGAGATCCTCATTGTTACCATTGTTATTGAGTTGTTCATATTCCGTGTTTATTATGTTCTTGTGTTTTTTTTATTGCTTTGTTTGACCTATCTTAATTCACTTATGTACTCATCATTACTACCTTTTTTCATACTGTAAATTCTTATTATATTGTTTAACCTAAGTACTGCCCTGACCTTCCTAGTCACTACCCGACCGAGGTTAGGCTTGGCACTTACTGAGTACCGCTGTGGTGTACTCATGCCCCATTCTGCACATGTTTTTCATGTGCAGATCCAGGTACCTCCACTCAGGCACACTATCCCCGAGGTTGAGAGATCTAGCAGAGACTTCGAGGTAGATCTGCTGTGTCCGCAGACTAGGAGTCTCTATCTCATTCCAGCTTTAGTGGACAGTTTTTCCTTCCTTACAGTTGTTTAGACATTCTGGAGTTAGAGCAATGTATTATATTTCTGTTAGCCTGTGGTTCTCGTGAGTTTCCGAGTATTTGGGGTGATATTGTAGACTTCCGCATTATTTTTGGGTTGTATATGCCAAGTGGCATTTATATACAGTCTTTCTTTTAGATTGTTCAGTTTTTACTTAATTATTCCACAAGTTATGTTGATATTCCGCATTGCTAGGCTTACCTACTTATAGGGACTAGGTGCCATCACGACATGTTCATAGAGGGCGAACTGTGGTCGTGACATAGCTAGTGGCCCTGTTTGACGTAGTGATGTGGCTGATTTGGAGACTTAGACGAGCTGCACCATCCGGAGATGACCCGCAGCCGGCAGAGTCTTCCTCATATGTATTATATTTATTTTAAATTTCTTGTCCAGTTTGTATTCCCGACAAGTATTGTAGTACAATGTATAATTCCTAGAAAATCTGCTCATGCACTTGTGACATCGGGTTCTGGGAAATCATGGGATTTATTCACTATTCAAATTTGTCAAGATATTATTATTTACTCAGTGGAAGTTCGCTAATTATTATTTAAGAAAATGAAAAAGGAATGACTTCGAGAATTTTAAAATAAAAATTTAATTTATTTATTAAGTGTTGGCTTTCCTGACAGTGGGGTCCGGGGCCATCACGACGTTAATGGTTTTTGGGTCGTGATATAATTCTTACAAAGGAAGGGAGTAGTTTAAAAGCGATATGAATTTATAGAGGAAAATAACATTAGGGCATGTATACTTGGAAAAAAAAAGATTTTGAAAAACGATATAGGATATTTGTATTTAAGAAAGTATGTGGAAGGAGAACTAAGTTTAAACACGTATTCCTAATCACGGGGCATATATTGTTCTAGTGAGATGGGAGTAAATGTCAGGTATACCTTGATTTAAAGACTTGAATAAAAACAATTTTTTGGATATCCTTTTGGGATGACAACTTTATTTTTTCGAAAATGACTTGATTTCCTTTTGAAGATAAAGCAAGTAATTCAGTTTGTTTTTTTCCATTTGAAATTGGGTTGCGGTCCTTTGGGCCTCAAAATCTTTTAAGAAAAAAATGAGCGAAAATATAGTAATGATATAAAAAATTTATAACTAGCGAAAGGGAGATTAGTGACTAATTCTTCTTTTAGTCCTATGTTATTTAAGGCTTGACTAAGTTTTATATGACTTAAGATATAAATTAAGCATTCAATTCAATATAATATCATTGTATACATGTGAGATAAAATAACGACAAGAATGTAGTAAAATGCGACAAAGCAATAAAACAAAGGAGACGAGGCAGTAAATAATAAAGGAGGTAAAGGAGAAGATTGGACTCTAGTAATTGAGCTTCAAAGAAGTAGGCCCAGCGGTAGAAGGGACGGCGACGACTGGCATTAGATTTCCAGAAACAACAATGCTGGACTTAGACATGAGTTCCTCAGGAACTCAACAGGCCCAAAAAAATGTATATGTTCGAAAAAGAAGAGAAGGTCATTAGATATACACACACAAACACACACACACACGCACACGCACACATACACACACACACACACACGCACACGCACACGCACATGTACGCACACGCGCGCGCGCGCACACACACACACACACACATATATATATATGTATATATATATATATATATATATATATATATATATATATTCTCTTCATGTTCAACCACTGATGAAACATATAACAAATGTATGAAGCAAAATATAACAAACTATCAATACTCAAATACTATGAGAAACTTATACTAATATTGTGGTTATACATGGCAAATAATTTATATTGAAAATCTTTCGTTATCATTAAATAATAAACTCGCAAATAATAACTAATGTCAATGAATCAAGGTCTAAGGAGAGAGTTCCACTCAAGGTCGATGCTCCCTTCGAATCCCCCGACACTTCAAACTTCCCAAGGGTTCAAGCACCAGGGCAATGCTTGTGCCGGGGAGAGCTGCCCATCCTAGAGTTAAACTCTACTTCCAAATACCCTTAACCCCTAACGACTCATTTTTTCCTATGGGTTTAAATGTCGATGAGTCCCTTTCAATGTAAACTAATAACCATAATATTCCCTACCATAGAAGTATACTTTTCCCCGATGGAATAACATAAGGACATAAGACAATTTCATTTATGACTACATTTCTAGTATTAAAGGAATGAAATACATACTCCCTCCATTTCAATTTATGTGAACCTATTTTCTTTTTCGTTTGTGCCAACAAGAATGACCAATTTCCTTATTTGGAAACAATATACCTTTATGCAATGATTTATAGCCACATCAAATATATGTGCCTCATTTTACACCACAAATTCAAAAGTCTATTATCTTTTCTTAAACTTCGTGCCCATTCAAATGGGTTCTCATAAATTGAAACTGAGGGAGTATTAAACAAGTCACACATAAAGATAGGTGTATATTGATGTTACTTCAAAAAGAACCAAGTACATGAGATTCCATCTAAAAGAGTACACAACTCAGGTGTGCAGTAATACAAATGCCTTTGCTTTATCAGACTAACCACACATTAATTAACTCAAGCCTAGCCACTAGCATATGCACAGATTAACAATAACACTTGAAGCTTGAAAAGCATCGACAAGGATTACGACAGACAATCATGATTAAGTATTTTCTAAAGGTATTATCAAAGATACCAAAACATAATCAGGACTCTTATCATGATTAACATGTTATAGATTCAAACATGGGATTCCCTAAAATGCCTAACATGATCACATATTATCAATCATGCTTCATTTGGGATTGAGGGCAGAATCACATCTTTATGAGAACACTAATCATATATTGCAATAGGTAGACTATTATGCCCAAGCAGTAATAATAAGAAGTTCTCTTAGTTCTGATTAGCATGAAAGATAGGACTGAGTGCAATTTCAAGACAAAGTGTAAGAACATGAGGTCATGCAGACAAATAGAGATACATACAACATCTTAAATCAGCTGCACATAGATACTTTATATGAAGTTATGATCTTAAAAAGATAGGGTAAGCTTCACAAAGTCTGCAATATCATAAAGAAGATTAAAAGCAAAGAAATTGTTATGCTAAACATGTTTAACTCAGCCACAAGTTATATATAGACATGAGGTAGTAATACTCAGCTTGAAAGAATTTATCATTAAACTACAACAAAATGACTAATGTCATGTTTTTATGAAAGAAAACTTGATAATAACAAAATATATGCAAAAAGGTCACTGAAGTTCATAAGATTTCACCTTAATAACAATGTTTCATATAGCTGCAACCAACAATTATATATGACCATAAAATTGACACAATAACAACTCAGAAGCTACTCTCATAGCCAACATACATTGATATAAAGAGGGAAATAACTTACACACTTAACTTCTCATTCTTCAGTTAAATGGTGAAGGATTAAACTATGAACTTTCAGGTTTATCCTAGTTAAGATTATCAACCAACAATCTTGACAACACAATGCAAGTAGCAATGCATAGAGATAAATATCACAACAAAATCATTAATGAAAATTATGAATTCTGGGAAAACATGGGAGCATATTAAAGAAAGAACTAAATCATGTATACTATTTGTATTCAAAAATGAAAGTCACTAAGGTCACATAACAGTCTATTCAATACCAATTAGAGATATTTAGAAACATGACAAATGATCACAAATCAGCAACATTTTATCATAAATTGGAAATAAAATTTCTATACTAATGGAAAAAATAAAAAACAAATACAGTTAGAAGAAGATAACAAGTATATTCATGACATTCAAGTAAGATGATCAAAAGAGAAGAGTCGGAGGTGTACTTAGCTTTTCGAGGGCAGCAGACCAAATAAAGGATTTCTTCAAGAGAAAGCACTCAGAAATGAAAAGAGAAAAGAAATAAGTAAGGAACCCTAGATTTTATGAAATCTCATAATTAGTTATGTGTTTGTATTAGCTCTAAGGTGATTTTAGGTAGTTGTAGGTATGTTAGGTGAGAGCCATTAAGGCCTTATTTTGTAACGATCCGACCGATCGTTTTGATAATTTAAGCTATGTTCGGTGGCATAAGCTTTGAGAATCTTCACATTGTGTATATCGACCTACGTGCATAGTTGGATTCAGTTACCGGATGATTCAAAGTCGAATTAGAAGAAGGATTCTAGCTTTGGAAGCTTAAGCGGTGAAATTTTATCGGAATTTGACTTTTGTGTAAATGGCTCCGGAATAAGTTTTGGATAATGTCACCATCACTGTATGGTGATTTTGGACTTAGGCCTGCATCTAGATTCAAATTTGGAGGTCCGTAGGATAATTTGAGGCAATTCGACGAAAGTTGAAAATTTCGAAGTTTCGGAAATGGGGAAGTTTGACCCACCTTTGACTTTTGTAATATCGGGGTCGAAATTTGATTATGAGAGTTAGCGCAACTCCATTATGTATTTTGGGACTTTTCTGCAAAATTTGGAATTATTCCGGGTTTGTTTGATTGGTTTCGACACGGATTTTTGAAGTTGGAAGATTTGGAAGTTCATAGTTCGATTCATGGCACAATTTGCATTTTCAACGTTGTTTGATATGATTTGAGACCCGAGAGAGTCTGTGTTATGTTATGAAACTTCTTTGTGTGTTTAGACGGGGTCTCGAGGATCTCAGGAGTATTCTGGATGGGTTACGGGTCATTTTCCCTAATTTTGAACTGCTATTTGTAGTGTCTGAAGTTCCCTTCCGCGATCGCGTAGTTCCAGTTGCGATCTCGTAGTGTAATGTCGACCTTCCATAATTTCCTTCATCGCGTTCGCATAGTTAGGTTCCTGAACGCGAACATATAATTTCTTCTGCAACGCGTTCGCTTCTAAATGTCCGCGATCGCGTACTGTTAGCCTTGGTGGGAACCCCAACTTGTTCTTCACGTTCGCGTCACTGAGTATGCGATTGCGTAAGCTTAGTGTCACGACCCCAAATCATAACCAGCCGTGATGGCGCCTATCATGGAACTAGGCTAGCTGACTATCGCATATTCACAATTTCTTTTGAAAATCCCATTTAGGTTTTCAAGCATTTCATAAAATATACCAAAAATTACTTAATATGATAGGCCAATTTTATACAGTACTGCCATCCCCAAAACCTGGAGCCAACATGTCATGAGCATCTAGTGAAATAATCCAAAATAAATTATTATAAAACAAAACTCCAAATCAAAGCTAAATATAACAGAAAGGGAAAACAGCGATGTTGTGAACGCTGAACAACTACCTTTATATTCCACGATCCAGCTTCGCTGCGAATTAAAGGCTAATGCTCGATATCTGCTTCTGAATCTGCACACAGAGGTGCAGGGAGTAATGTGAGTACGCCAACTCAGTAGTAATGAAAATAAATAAAGTCTAAGTAGCAAGAAACACGTGAAAATCAATGCCATCAAGTCATATTATACACAGCCTTACTTTCCAATAGTATAACATAGATATACGAAATCATCATGCCTTAAAAATGAACTTCATAAAAGTCCTTTAAAGAATGCACATTTTTAACAACATTACAACAAAGGATTTGGTATGCAAATGAATGTAGAAAAATCATAGTAGCCCCTCGAGAAAAACATATTTCGTAATCATCCCCCCGGGCATGCCTCACATTCCCTCAGCACCTCATAGTCACTCAAGCCTCCCCATCACTCGTCACTCGCACTCGGTGCGCTCACTAGGGGTGTGTACAGACTCCGGAGGGGCTCCTTCAGCCTAAGCGCTAATATCACTCAGCACCTCACCATCACTCTTGGCCCTTGGCCACACTCGGTGGAACCACTCGAAAAGCCCCTCGGGAGAATTAGTAAAACAGGGTACTCGACCCGAAAACATCATTTTAATGCTCATGTAGTTTAAATAAGGCTGAGTTTCAAATAAAACAGTATGCAAAGTGATGTTGAGTAAAATCATCAACAACTAGTGGGGAAAATAGTTGTAAAAAGCCCTCAAAGGGTCTAAAAAATTCGGCACGAGGCCCCAAACACGGCTTAAAGCCCAAATATTTCACAAACCTTTGGAACATGATCTAACATAAGGTTTTGAGTAAATATGCAATTCATTAGTCGCCGCAGAGAGGACTTAGGCCAAACAAAAAATCAGTATGCGCCACATACACGTCATCCGACATGTGCGCCATTCCAAATCCAGTGAGAAAACAATGCAATCTGGGGTTCCATACACTCAGGAAAAGATTTATGATCATTACTTACCTCTACCAGGCCACAACACTAGTCCGCTATGCCTTTACCCCTCAAATTGGCTCCCGATTGCTCCGAATCTAGCCAAAACCAGTTAACATTATCAATATATACTCAAGGAACACAACCCAATCGAAAATTATCAATTTAATCAAAAATCTAGAAATGCGGCAAAACCCGAGCCCCGGGCCCACATATCGAAATTCGATAATTTTTATATCATTTGAAACCTCGTCCTCCCACGATTTTATGTATATCAAGAACACTAAAAATTTACCACAATTTCCCACTTTAATTCTCAAAAGAAAAATAAATTTCTCATGCACCCTTCTTCCCCAACTTGGTTAAATTTCCAAAATTTTTGTAGTTTAATCACTTAGGAATTGAGATAAAAACGTGTTAGGAACTTGAAAATCATACCTCCAAATGATTTCCCTTGATTTCCCTTCAAATCCCTCTCAAAATCTCTCAACTCGCATGCAAAATTGTAGGAAAAGTAAGCCAAAATCGCACCCCAGCCCTTTTTAAACTTTCTGCCCAGCTATATTAATTCCTTCTTCGCGAACGCGTCACTAGGACCGCGTTCGCATAGAACAATTTCCAACAGACCTATAATTTACACTATGCGGACGCGACCTCGAGCCCGTGAACGTGAAGCACTGCCTCCCTAAGCCTTCGCGAACGCGTCCATGACACACGAACGCATAGGCCAAAAACCCCATGGGGGTCCCCAACCCCCTTTCTTCTTCGCGAACGCGTGCCCTTGAACGCGAATGCGTTGACCACCACACTCAGACCTCCACGTTCGCGTACTCCTCTTCATGAATGCAATGAAAAAAAATCATCTCCCTCAAACAACTCTTCACGAACGTGGCCTCCCACCCGCGAACGCGATGAACAAAAGTCTCTGCAAAAAAACCAAAAAAATCTGCCAAGTTCCAAACTCAAAATCGATCCGTTAATCATCTGAAACACACCTGAGGCCCTCGAGACCTCAACCAAACATACCAAAATATCTCATAGAATCATTCAAACTTAATCGAGTTTTCGAAACACCAAAAACAACACGAAAACACCAAATTTACATCGAATTCAAGTCTAAGAACTTTGAAACATCTAAATTTCGCCAACTACGCCGAAACCAACCTAAACACCTCTGATTGACCTAAAATTTTGCATACATAACCAAAATGACATTACGAATCTTCTCCAACTTCTGGAATTTCATTCTAACCCTGATAGCCTATCTTCCACTGTCGACCGGGTATCACCAAAAACTAACTTTCGCCAATTCAAGCCTAATTCTACACCAAACATCACAAAAGTATTCTGAACACACTCCTAAGTCCCAAATCGCCTAACGAAGCTATCAAAGCCATAAAATCTGTATTCCGAGGTTGTTTACCAATAAGTCAACTCTCGGTTGACTTTCTCAACTATTAGGCTACTTTAAAAGGCTAAATACCTATATTCTCACCATGACCACTCCGGAATCAAACCAACGGATCCAATACATCAAAAATAGGATAGCGATATATAAAAAATGCAGAAATATGGGAAACGGGGTAATTCTCACGGAACGACAGGCCGGGTCGTTACACTTAGTCCACTATTATCCGCGTTCACATCACCTTGTTCACGTTCATGTAGGCTTCTGCCTCTTCTCTTTCCCGTTTGCGAGCGTGTCTTCACATTCGCGAAGTATGATCTAGAAAACTTTCCTTTTTATTCTTCGTGATCACAAATGATGATCTGTGATCTCGACTCATTAACGCCTAGGTAGAATATAAATCTTCAAATCGAGGCTTAGGCCATTTCTATCACATTTTGACTTTTAGAGCTTGTTTTTGTCATTGAATATGTGTTTTGAATAAGGAAAATATTGGGTTTTAAAGAAAAATTTATAAAATGAAAAATCATGATTCGAGGGGTAAAATAGTATCGGAATTTGATAATTTTTGTATGGTTAAACTCATATTGGAATGGGTATTCAGATTTTATAAATTTGTCGGGTTCCGAGGTGCAGACACGGGGGTCGACTTTTGGACCGATTTTTAGAATTTGATAAAGATTGAGGCTTTATGATTCGAACTAGTTTCTTATGTGTTTTATTTATGTTTTGAAGTTGTTTCAGTTAGATTTGAGCCGTTCGGAGGCTTTTTCATCCAAGAAGTCCATTTTAGAGTACCAAATTATCATCTTAAAAGTGAGTATCTTTTCTAATCTTGTGTGGGGTAACTACCTCTTAGGATTTGAGTCTTCTGTGTTGATTGTAGTCCTTGTACACGAGGTGACGTGTGTGCGCTCAGAGTTATTTGTAGAATTTGGCCTTTTAGGAAACTTAGGTTCTTTATCACTGAGTATGAATTTTTTCTTGACATGATTGAGTTCATAATCTCTGGTTTCATCTTTACACGCTTTATTTAGAATTTGCTTGCTTTTTGATTCACTCTTATTGCCTATTTGACTCCAAATTGACTAAACTGAAGATATGATCCCTTTTTACTATCATGTTATATCTTCATAACTACTTATCTCTATTGTACTTTTCATCACCACCCTATAATTTGTTTAGTCTTAACTAAAGTTATGGTTACCTTCCTGCTGCTCACGCTTAAGTGAAATTGTTGAATATCCTCGAAATTTGCTCAACCTTACAGGTAGTTTAAATATCTTATATCTTAGTTGACTTGACCTTATTTGAAATTCCGGATTCGTGTTAATTTCTTGTTTCCAAATCGTGCAATTGGGTACGACTGTTACATGCCATTTTCTTCCTTGTTGAGTTATCCTTATTACGCCAAACATTCTTTGTTGTGCTTATTCCTGGTGTACTAGCCTTGATTTTATTGTGACCGAAGGTTCTTGAGTTGATTTATTTACCGTATCTTGTATTACTGTCATTTTGTTGTTATACTTGTTGTGGTGATGCACGAGGTTTCTGACGTGCGATTATTGATATGGGAATTTGCGCGAGGTTTCTATTGTGCCGTGTTTTTTATTGATAATTCACATGGTGTGACAAGGCGAGATATATATATATGTGGGTTGCGCACGTGGCGAGACAAGGTGGGAACATTGTTGTGCGCGTGTGGCGAGACAAGGCGGGCACTCATTTGACTATTGCACATGTGGCGATACAAGGTGGGTTGTGTCATGTTTGCTTGTGATACTTGTGTTGGCCTGGGACATTCTTTGTTTGTTGACACTATGTAATGGTACACTTATTGTGTGAGTTAATTCGTGTGGAAATTGTGAGAAAAAATTGTACGTGTTTCCCCTTTTCTTTCCTTATGCTTATTGGCTATTGAATCATGTTAGGACACTTGCACAAGCATACACGCAGTTAAACACTATTATCGGATTAAAGATTTTCCTTGTTGTTGTCGATTATAGATACTCTTGTTGTACTTACTAGATATGTGGGAATGACCCCAAATGGTACGTTAGTCGTCCGTGTAGTTATTACTTGAAATGAGGGCACGAGATGCCAATGTTAGGGGTTAGATACTGGGACCCATAAGGGATGATTTTGTCTGAGGTTCGGCACCTCGTGGAGATGACTAATAACTTGATGTAAAAGTAGTCAAAATTGTTGACTCCTTACTTGTTCTTGTTGTATATTTGCATTCCGGATCTATTTGTGTTCACTTACTCTTTCGTGCTATTTTTACGATTTTTTCGCTATAACTTGTTATCCCTTTCCTTATTGAATTTAATGTATTGTTGGTCCTATTGTGTATCCCTTATGTAAATTTCATAATCCGTTGTCCTATATTTATAATTGTTCTTCTCTTAGACGAGTGGGCGTATTGACTAGTCCTCGTCACTACTTCACCGAGGTTAGTCTTGATACTTATTGGGCACTGCTGTGGTGTGCTCATACTACTCTTCGGCACATTTTTGTGCAGATTCCAGGTTTTTGCGTAGCCGGTCGATCGATAGCTAGCAGGGCAGTTGCTATTGAGGAGACTCAAGGTAAAACCACTATAGCGTTCGCGGGTTTCAGAGTCACCGTTGTATTCTCTTTTTTTCATACACTGATGTACTTATTTCTGAACAATGGTATTTAGGAGTTATAGTGTGAACTACTATAAAGCTTATGACTTGTGCTACCAGTTTTTGGGAATGTGTTCATTGCATATAGAATTCTTTTCAGAAAGTATTAGATTTTACTTCTTATTGTTGTTATTCCATAAATGTTAGGCTTACATAGTCCTTAAGACTAGGTGCCATCACGATACCCAACGGAGGGGAAATTTGGGTCGTGATAGGTTGGTATCAGAGCTCTAGGTTCATAGGTTCTACAAGTCATAAGCGAGTTTAGTAGAGTCTTGCAGATCGGTACAGAGACATCTGTACTTATCTTCGAGAGGCTACGGAACTATTAGGATAACTTCACTTCATTCGTTCCTATCGTGTGAGTTTATTGATCTTGAAGCTTGAAAAATTTATCATTCCATTCTCTCACAGATGGTGAGGACGTGAGCTGCAGATTCTAATGATGCTACCCCCAGAGTAGGTGTCACTAGGGGCAGAGGCAGAGGCCGATGACGGGCACGTGCCACAACTAGAATATTTACCAGAGCAGCAGTCGGGGAGCCGCTAGTAGTCCCAGTTAGGGGTCCAGTATCGGAGATGCCTGTTGTTACCCCCGAAATTAAGGAGACTTTAGCATAGTTCCTGAGCATGTTTGGTACATTGGCTTAGGCGGGGTTGATTCTGGTCGCACCAGCTACCTCACTGACCGGGGGAGGAGTTCAGAATCCTACCACCCACCCAGAGCAGCGAGACCATGTTGGTCAGGTCCCAGGTGCCATGGCAGCACAACCTGTGGTCCCAATTCATCCCGTGGTTAGGGTAGCAACATATGAGGAAGAACATCTTAGACTTGAGAGGTACTAGAAGTACCACCCTCCTACTTTTAGTGGATTGGCGACAGTTGATGCCTAGGGTTTCCTGGAAAAGTGTCATCGCATTCTTTGCACTATGGGTATTGTGGAGACGAGCCAGATTGCTTTTGTTACATTTCAGCTCAAGGGAGTGGCTTATCAGTGGTGGCAGGCATATGAGTTGGGTAGCCCGGCCGAGTTAGCTTCAACTACATGAGAGAGTTTTCACCTCAGTCCCTCCGAGATGCATGTCGTGCGGAGTTTGAGCAGTTGTGCCAGGGCACTATGTCAGTATTAGAGTATGTCGTCAGATCTAGTGATTTGGCCAGACATTCACCTACCTTGGTCGATATAGCTAGAGAGCGAGTCCGTAGATTTATTAAGGGACTCAAGCATGATATTCAGTTCAACATGGCTCGGGAGTTAGAGTTAGATGTTCATTTCAGCAGTTAGTAGGGATTGCTCACCGAGTTGAGGGCATGTGGGATCGTGAGAGAGATGACAGGCAGGACTACGAGAGAGGTGACAGGCGGGGCTATGAGAGGGAGAACAGGCGAGGCCAGGATAAAGAGAGCAGAGAGGAGAGGAGGCCTCATAGGCCGGAGAGATCTACTTGTTCCTATTTTGGAGGTAGGGTACGACATGGTAGAGGTTTTATGGGCCATCCAGTTCAGTTTGCACTTCCGATTTCGCATCGTGTTTCAGGGCCTCATAGGTCTCAAAGTACTCGTACTGCATAGGGCATGCCCGACCCGACCCGACCCGACCCGACCTGTTGATCTGTTCCATATAGTAGGTTGGAGGCCGTTGCACCAGATGTTATCATACATGTATGTTTTGATCTGTTACAGAGGGTAACTATCTGTATTTCATATATGTTTCTTTTTGTCGAGACGAGTTTCCTTCTTTGTTGTTCCACTTATGGACGAGTTCCATGATTAGCACTTTGTTTATGTGTTTGCCCTGATGGGAGATTATATGAGTGGTAACCTGTGTCTATTATTGTTTTTATTCATCATTGAAAGTGATGAGATTAGAAGTGAGCCTTGTTGTTCATCATGGTAAGCTTGATGTGTTTTTTCCTAAGTATTTTGGTTACGAGCTGTGATTTGATACTCTACCGGGGTGAGAGTTCAGTATGTGTTGTAATTTTATTGGAAGAGCCGAGTTAGTGGAAGATTTCTATTAGTATGATATATATCCGATATGTGATTAAGAGTTGAGGGAGGGACCCTCATGATTTCATATATTTGGTGTGTTCATATCGGGTTGTGTACCTTGATATAAGTTATATCAGGATGGAATCCTTGTGATTTGTCGATGTGCTTTAATTCCTTCCTTGTTATATTGGTTTTTAGGTTAGTATTGATTGAGTGTTGTTCCTTTTGGGCTTGTTTGGTAGTTCCCTTATGTGTTTCTCTTTTCATGTTCAATCATTTTAATTATGCGCTTCTTGAGTTTTAGCTTGCGGGATGTGTGCCTGGTGGTGTTAGTTGTCGATTGGTGTTTTGGGTGTCTAATTATGAGGTCTTCGTGTATCCTGCATCATTATCAGTGTTATGGATGTTTGAAATAGAGTTCTTTCAGATATGAGGCTAATTTCCAATGTTGGGTTGATTTCGGGTAGTTATTGTGATCAGAAGTGTTATTAAGGGCCAATATGTGGTGTGTTATATTGTCTGGTCATGCCTTGTGGGTGTAGGCATGAGTTGATGCAGCTGGTTGAGGTTGATAGCAAATTTGGATTTAGAATTGGGCCTTTTAGGAGTGTTTGAAAGGCGAGAAATTCAGGTTTGAGGCTTATTAGTAGTGGTAGGAAGGCTAAATTGCAGTTGAGATGGTGTCCTCAGGTTTATATGGATTGGGGTGACATGGGATCACCCCCGGTGTATGTTGGAAGTGAGCATTTAGTGAATTGAAGACTTCGAGTTGATTCTTGGCATGTTCGAGGATGAACGTTTATTTTAAAAGGGGGAGAATGTAACGATCCGACCGGTTGTTTTGAGAATTTAAGCTTCGTTCGGCGGCATAAGGCATTGAGCAGCTTCACATTGTGTATATCGATCTGAGTGCACGGTTGGATTCAGTTACCGGATGATTCGGAGTCGAATTGGAAGAAGTATTCTAGTTTTGGAAGCTTAAGCAGTGAAATTTAACCGAAATTTGACTTTTGTGTAAACGGCTTCGGAATAAGTTTTGAATAATGTCAACAGCTCCGTATGGTGATTTTGTACTTAAGCGTGCATCCGGATTCATATTTGGAGGTCCGTAGGATAATTTGAGGTAATTTGGCGAAAGTTGAAAATTTTGAAGTTTGGGAAATGGAGTAGTTTGACCCACATTTGAATTTTAATATATGGGGATCGGAATGCGATTTTGAGAGTTGGCGCAGCTCCGCTATGTAATTTGGTACTTGTCTGCAAAATTTGGCATCATTTCGGGTTTATTTGAGTGGTTTCGACACAAGTTTTCAAAGTTGGAAGATTTGGAAGTTCATAGTTCGATTCATAGCGCGATTTGCATTTTCAGCGTTGTTTGATATGATTTGAGACCTCGAACGAGTTCGTGTTAGGCTATGAAATTTCTTTGTGTCTTTAGACGGGGTCCTAGGGATATCGGGTGTATTCCGGATAGGTTACGACTCATTTTTCCCTAATTTTGAACTGCTATTTCTGGTGATCGCGTAGTTCCAGTTGCAATCGCGTAGTGTAATGTCGACCTGCCATAATTTCCTTCATCGCGTTCGGATAGTTAGGTCCGCGATCGCGAACATATAATTTCTTCTACAACGCGTTCACTTCTATATTTTTAGAATTTGATAAATATTGAGGCTTTATGATCCGAAATAGTTTTTTATGTGTTTTATTTATGTTTTGAAGTTGTTTTGGTTAGATTTGAGCCGTCCAGAGGACTTTTCACCCGAGAAGTCCATTTTAGAATACCAGATTGTCGTCTTTGTGGTAAGTATCTTGCCTAGTCTTGTGGGGGAGGGGGGGACTACCCCTTAGGATTTGAGTCTTCTGTGTTGATTGTACTCCTTGTACGCGAGGTGGTAAGTGCGTACTCGAACTTATTTGTAGAAGTTAGACTTTTAGGAAACTTAGGTTCTTATATTCACTGAGTATGAATTTGTTCTTCACATGATTGAGTTCCTAATCTCTGGTTTCATCTTTACTTGCCTAACTTAGAATTTGCTTGTTTTTTTGATTCACTTTTATTGCCTATTTGACTCCAAATTGACTAAATTGAATATTTCATAGCTTTTTTACTATCATGCTATATATTCATAATTGCTTATCTCTATTTGTAAGTTTCATCACCACCCTATAATTTGTTTAGTCTTAATTAAAGTTATAGTTACCTTCCTGCTTCTACCCTTAAGTGAAATTATTGAATATCCTCGAAATTTGCTCAACTATAAAGGTAGTTTAAATATCTTATATCTTAGTTGACTTGCCCTGATTTGAAATTCCATATTCGTGTAAATTTTTTGTTGCTGAATCGTGCAATTGGGTACGGCTGTTGCATGCCATTTTCTTCTTTGTTGAGTTGTCCTTATTACGCCTAATATTCTTTTTTGTGCTTGTTCCTTATGAACTAGACTTGCCTTTATTGTGATCGAAGGTTCTTGAGTGGATGTATTTACCATATCTTGCATTATTTTCATTTTGTAGTTATACTTGTTGTGGTGATGCACGAGGTTCTGCCGTGCAATTGTTGATATAGGGATTTGCACGAGGTTTCTACCGTATCGTGTTTTCTGTTGATAATGCACATGCAGGGTGACAAGGCGGGATATATATATATATATGTGTGTGTGGGTTGCACACATGGCGAGACAAGGTGGGAACATTGTTGTGCGCATGTGGCGAGACAAGGCGTGCACTCATTTGACTATTGCACACATGGCAAGACAAGGTGGGTTGTGTCAAGGGTTGCTTGTGATACTTGTGTTGGCTTGCGGGAATTATTTGTTTGTTGGCACTGTGTAATGGTACACTTACTGTGTGAGTTTATTTGTAATGACCCGACCAGTCGTTTTGAGCTCTAGCGCATTTTTCAGCGGTTGGAAGTCATTAACAGCTTCATTTCAGGTATTATGACTTGTACGTATGGTCGGAGTTGAGATTTAGGAAGTTCGGAGTTTGACTGGAAGGAAAATCTTCATTTCAGAAGCCTGAAGATGGAAGAATCGGTTAAGACTTGGATTTTGAGTAAACGACCTTAGAATCAGGATCTGAAAGTTTCAGTAGGTTCGTATGATGATTTCGTACTTTGGCGCATGTCCGGATCGGGTTTCGGATAAACTGGGAGCGTTTCAGCGTATATTATGGAAGTCAACATTTTGAAGGAATTTCCTAAGTATGACTTGAAGCGCATTTTAGAGATATTGATGTCTGTTTGAGATTCCGAGTCTGGGAACTTCGTATGGTGATTCTAGAGTTGGGAGCGCGATCGGAAATGAATTCGAATGTCCAGAGGACATTTTGAAGTCATTTGGCTAAAGATAGAAATTTGAAGGTTTTTGAAGAATCCGACCAGAAGTGGAAATTTTGATATCGGGGTCGGAATGCGATTCCGAAAGTTGAAGCAGGATCATAATGTTTAGTATGACTTGTGTGCAAAATTTGGGATCAATCGGAGGTGATTTGAAAGGTTTCGGCACCGAATGTGGAAGTTTGGAATTTCATGTTCTTAAAGATTTGGATTGGAGAGCGATTTGTCGTTTCGATATTGTTTGATGTGAGTTGAGGCCTCGAGCGAGTTCGTATCATGTTTTGGGACATGTTGGTATAATTGGTTGAGGTCTTGAGGACTTCGGGTGGATTTCGGAAGGTTAACGGAAGGGATTTCGGACTATATAACTGCTGAAATTTCCTGCAGGAAAGCAGCAGTTGGTGCATCGAAGAGTTGACTTTTGAAGCTTACAAATCGAAATCTATAAGGAATCTGAATATTTGAAAAATATGAATATACACATTGCATTCTATTTTCCAGAAAGATAAACCGTTCACCATTTGGATATTTGTGAATAAAGTTATGATCGATTGAATGAAGGCTGGTAAAGCTATTTTTGCATTTCCCCCCGAAACTTATGATGCGAGGAGCCTACTTTGGAAGCTTATATCTCGAAATCTATAAGAAATCTGAAAATTTGGTAAACAAGAAAGTTCTAGCCCTTGCAATCTACTTTTCAGAATGTCAAACCATTAATCATTTAGAGATTTTTACTGAAAGTTATGATCGATTGAACAGGGGCCGCTAAATTTGTTTCTAGTGAACTTTTAGTTATGACTTTTAGTGACGAAAATGGACTTTTACTGACGGCTTGGCAGAAACTTATGACTTTTGTACTCATACTGTACTTGCTGTGCATTTTGTTGCACAGGTACCTACATACCACAGTGGTTGATTTGGAGACTTGAACGGGCTGCATCATCCGGAGGTGTTCCGCAGCTGACAGAGTTTCCCTCCTCCCATATTATTTTTATTTTAAATCCCTGTCCAAATTGTATTTCAGACAAGATTTGTAGTATTTGTAAAAATTTTAGAAGTGGCTCATGTACTTGTGTCATCGGGTTATGGGGATGTGTTGGGATTTACTTTATTAAAGTGAATTGATTTGTTGTCGTATTTAATTTACGAAAATTTATTTATTTGATTATGAAATGCAAGAAAAGGTAACAGTTTCGAAAATGTTAACACATTAATGTATTTCAACTAATTAAGGATTTGGCTTGCCTGACAATGGTGTTTGGCGCCATCACGACCTATGAATTTTGGTTCGTGACAACAAGGTATCACAGCTCTAGGTTCCCCTAGGTTTCACGAGTCATGAGCAAGTCTAGTAGAGTCTTGCGGATCGGTACAGAGATGTCTATAATTATCTTCGAGAGGCTACAGGGCTGTTAGGGGTACTTCCCTTCTTGATTCCTCGTCGTGCCCTTTGATTCCCTTAAGGCTTATGCCTATGTTTCTTCCTACTCTATCTTATGTGTCGCGAAGCATTTGCTATGGATCAGGAATTTTAGAATTGTAATGGTGCTATGAATAGGGTACGAGATGTTTTCCATATGGTTTGTCGGGGATGTTGTTGCTGCCCTGCAGAAGAATTTTACGTTGTTTCAGCTCGGTAGCTGTGTTTATTAAGAGCCTGGAGGCTATGCTTATGTGGTTATGATGCTTACGATTAGTTGTCGCGCAATGTGGGTATGATGATAGAATGCTTACCCGTATGTTGGGGTGATGAATGTTTTGAAGGGAGGTCTTCTCAAGGTGTGATTTCGAGATTTTAGTATTTTAGTTACGGCAGAGGAAAGGCAATGGGATCAGGAATGGTCCGGTCTGGGTTCATAAGTAGTAAGACTTGGTGTATTCTAGTGAGGTGGAATATTCACCTGAGTGGTGATATCATCGTCTTTAATGAAATAGAATGTATTAAGTTTGCCGGTGTTATGGCTCCGCAGTTGCATTGGGTCAGAGTATGGTGGAGTAGTATTGAAGAAGCGGTTGTCGGAGATCGTGGTGTGTTGTGGTTCAGTATTGAATAGCTATTTCTAATGAAGGCAACTCGACAAAGATAATCTTCTGAGAGTTTGAAATCGTAGTGATATGCGGGTTTAAGAACTATAGAGAATAATATTGAATTGAGGCCGCAGTTGAGAAGCATGTGATGAAGGAAGTCACGAGAGACATGTCAGATGGTGGCTAAATTTCTAAGGGTAGTTGCTTAAAGGAAAGAGTTTAACAAGTGGGAGAGCGGAAGCGTAGCACATGAGTTCAGTGGTTAGATAGCTGCCTATCTTGAGGGAAAGTTGGAATGATTTGAGAGTGTAGTGGATGGTGATTGGGTCCACAAGCTTATGATGAATGTGGGTTATTTCGGAAGAAGGTTGGATGAAACAGGGAGGAGTTATTAAGGATGAAGAAGGATGTAATATGGCACTGGATTGGAAGATGTGGTAGAGTATTTAATAGATGTCCATGAAGAGCGGACAGACATGCAAGGCTGGTGAATGAGAGCAGGCTTAGGATGGGGTATTAATGTGGTAGAGGGGGTGCAACGCTGCATTATTGGACGGTGTCGGTGATTTCCACAGGTGGGTTATCTCCTGGGAGTAGGTTAGCGGTTGTGTGGTTGGCAAGTTTTTGTAAGGAATCATAGGGGCTATTCGGTAGGAAGCAAATTGTGTGAATGTTGCTAGAGGTTTTGGGTATTTATGGAGTGCTAATAGGAGAATTCGGAAGGATTGGACGGGTTGGTTGAGCAAGATCATGTTAGCAAAGGAGGGAGGATATCAGCAATGTCTAGGGTGGTGCAGGAGTATCTTCGGGCTAAGTGGGGGAGTCCCACTGCCGACAGTTGGGTTGTAGGATTGTCTTCTCGTGGGATTACGGACTGTCATCATATTGACAAGTTATTTTAGCTAAGGTAATGGAGTAGAGTAGTGATTATGCATGGGATTTGATTAATGTGTGCAATTAGATCCTATTGGACCAGGGTTAGGCTTTGAAAGGTTAGAATTTTGATATCGGGGTCAGAATGCGATTCCGAAAGTTGAAGCAGGTCTTTAACGTTTAGTATGACTTGTGTGCAAAATTTGGGGTCAATCGGAGGTGAATTGACAGGTTTCGGCACCAAATGTGAAAGTTTGGAATTTGAAGTTCTTAAAGATTTGGATTCAAGAGCGAGCCGTTTCGATATTGTTTGATGTGATTTGAGGTCTCGACCGAGTTCGTATCATGTTTTGTGACATATTGGTATAATTGGTTGAGGTCCCGAGGGCCTCGGGTGGATTTCGGAAGGTTAACGGAAGGGATTTTGGACTATATAACTGCTGAAATTTCTGCAGGAAAGCAGCAACTGGTGCATCGAAGAGTTGACTTTGGAAGCTTGCAGATCGAAATCTATAAGGAATCTGAAAATTTGAAAAATATGAATATAGACATTGCATTCTATTTTCCAGAAAGATAAACCATTCACCATTTGGATATTTGTGAATAAAGTTCTGATTGATTGAATGAAGGCTGATAAAGCTATTTTTGCATTTTTCCCAGAAATTTCTGATGCGAGGAGCCTACTTTGGAAGCTTATATCTCGAAATCTATAAGAAATATGAAAACTTATCAAACAATAAAGTTGTAGCCTTTGCAATCTAGTTTCAGAAAGTTAAACCATTCATTAGTTGGACATTTGTACTGAAAGTTATGATCGATTGAACAGGGGCTAGTAAAGTTGTTTCTAGTGGACTTTTAGTGACGATTTTTAGTAAGGAAAATACACTTTTAGTGACGGTGTGGCAGAAACTTAAGGACCAAAAATGTTCATTTCCTTCATTTCGTTTTGGATTTTGGGAGCATGGTTCTTGGGCGACTTTTGGGCGATTTTCACGGGAAAACATTGGGGTAAGTGTTCCTTATCCTATATAGATTATACTTCATGATTCCATACTCATCTACATCATGAATCCATGAACTTATTGAAAAAAATCTATTTTTTAGCAAATCTTCCAAAAACATAAATTTAAGATTTTAAAGCCAATCCGATGTCGGAATTCGATAATTTTTGCATGGTTGAACTCGTATCGGAATGGGTTGTCGAATTTTGTGAGTTTCTCCAGTTTCTGAGATGTGGGCCCGAGGGAATTTTGGTATATTCTCATTTTGGCGAATATTAGGGTATATTCTCATTGCTTCACCGTTATTTTGATAGTTTTGAGCGTTGTGCATCAATTAGAGTCGTCAGGAGGGCTTGGAAGCGAGTTATGAAGTTTCGGAGCGAGGTAAGTCTCCTTTCTAACTTTGTGAGGGGGAATTGTCCCCATAGTTTGAACTAAACGAATATAAGCTATTACTTGCGAGGGCTACGTACGCACGAGGTGACGGGAGTTCGTGCGTAGCTACTGTTATGCCATGTCCCGGTAGTCTAGGACCCACTAGCATGCCTTACTTGTTGTAGCTGTGATTTTATCTATGAGATTAGCCTAATTATATTATCGAGTTAATAATTGAATACTTAAGAAGGTCAGAGTTATTTTCCTTAATCACTTGAGAAGAAAATGGATCCTTCCTTGTATAATTGTGTTCCGGATGAATCAGTAATATTTAAAACCTTATTAAACTTGACAAATGAATTTCAAGAAATGACTTAAATACTATCTTCATGTTCACCTAAAGAGAATTTTATCACTTCTTTGAGAAACTGCTTTCCTGATGAAATTTGGATCCACTGTGTGATTATGTGTACTTATGAGCACCTGAGTCGCAGGTATGATTCGCGAGCAAGTTATCCTTATTATTATTATATTGACCACGTCGCATGATCGATTCGCGAGCGGGGAACATAGATACATCTATGGTTCGAGCCGTTCGACCTTCGGCAGTGCACATTTTATTATTGTTGGTCTGCGCCATTCGACCCTCGGCATTTTCTTGCGCATGATAAATGCTGCGTATTTTCCTTCAATTTATACATGTTTATTTGCCTAAGAACATTTTGAGTTGCCTGTTAAAAATGAAGGAGTATTTATGTGTAGAATGTGGAACAAATTGGTATTTCTTATCTCTGATTATTATTTAATTGATATTGATACTTATGCTTAGCACCTCACTTGATTGGATTTATCCAACTTATAGCAAGTGTCTAATTTGATCTCTCGTCACTACCTCTCTGAGGTTAGGCGGGATACTTACTGGGTACACGTTATTTTCGTACTCATACTACACTTGTTGTGCATTTTGTTGCACAGGTACCTACATAGCACAGTGGTTGATTTGGAGACTTGGACGGGCTGCATCATTCGGAGGTGTTCCACAGCTGACAGAGTCTCCCTCCTACCGTATTATTATTATTTTAAATCCCTTGTCCAAATTGTATTTCAGACAAGCTTTGTAGTAATTGTAAAATTTTTAAAAGTGGCTCATGTACTTGTGTCACCAGGTTCTGGGGGTGTGTTGGGATTTATTTTATTAAACTGAAATGATTTGTTGTCGTATTTAATTTACGAAAATTTATTTATCTGATTATAAAATGCAAGAAAAGGTAATGGTTTCGAAAATGTTAAAACATGAATGTATTTCAACTAATTAAGGATTTGGCTTGCCTGACAGTGGTGTCCGGCGCCATCACGATCTATGGATTTTGGGTCGTGACATTATTCGTGTGGACATTGTGAGAAAACAATGTATGTATTGCCCCTTTTTTGCTTATGCTTAATGTCTATTGAATCATGTTAGGATACCTGCACAAGCATACACACAATTAAGCATTATTATCGGATTAAGGATATTCGTTGTTGTTGTCAATTATAGATACCCTTGTTGTACTTACTATATATGTGGGAATGACCCCAAATGGCACGTGAGTCGTCCGTGCAGTTATTACTTGAAATGAGGGCACGAGATGCCAATGTTAGGGTTCAGATACTGGGACCCGTGAGGGGTGATTTTGTCTGAGGTTCAGTACCTCGTGCAGATGACTAAGAACTAGATGTAATAGTAGTCTAAATTTTTGAGTCCTTACCTGTTCTTGTTGTATATTTACATTCTGGATTTATTTGTGTTCACTTACTCTTTCGTGCTATTTTTACGATTCTTCCACTATTACTTGTTATCCCTTTCTTTATTGAATTTACTGTATTGTTAGTCTTATTGTGTAGCCCTTATGTTATTCACCATCATATTCTCTTTTTGTTCATACGTTGTGGTACATATTTCTGAGCAGTTGTATTTAGGCGTTATAGTGTGAACTTCTATAAAGCTTATGCCTTGTGCTACCGGTTTTGGGAATGTGTTCATTGCATATAGAATTCTTTTCGGAAAGTATTTGATTTTATTTCTTATTGTTGTTATTCCATAAATGTTAGGCTTACCTAGTCCTTAAGACTAGGTACCATTACGATAACCAATTGAGGGGAAATTTGGGTCGTGACATATTTATAGTGCCATTTAATGGCTTTAGGGTTTCAACAAATTCAAATTATGAGTGGAAGATGACGGGTGGTAGATTATGTGAGCATGATTGGGGAAAATCTAAAGATATAGAGTGAAATTAGAGATGAGGAGAGGTGAAAAGCAATGAGGGATTTTACCTGAGCGATTTGAATTTCAGAAACCATCGGTGAAAGCTCGTTGTCCAGAGGTCGCTGCGTTTTAACTCTGGACTGTCACGACCCCAAATCCAGGCCAGTTGTGATGGCGCCTATCATGGAATTAGGCCATCCAGAACTTCACTCAAATCATAATAAACTCCCATTTACCTCTTTACAATATTGATTTCCCATAAATGTTTCCTTTAAATAATTATAAAAACAGTCAAAAACTATACTGAATAATAAATACAACCCCCGAGAACCCGGAGTCACTGGTCATGAGCATCTACATAAATATACAACTCAACGAAAATAAATTCAATAATATTAAACAAGAGAAGCAGCAGGACTGCGGATGCATGCAGCCACCTTGCAAACCTCTGAGGATCTCTGGAACAGACATACAGCTCACCCTGCCCTAACACCTAATCTGCACACAAGGTGCAGGGAGTAATGTGAGTACGCCAACTCAGTACTAATGAAAATAAATCAGGTCTGAGCAGCAAGAAAAACATAAAATCAATGTTATCAAGTCACAATATACATAGCCTTACTTTCCAGTAGGTAAAACATAGATATATGTAATCATCATGTCTTAATAATCAACTTCATAAAAAGTCCTTTAAAGAATGCACATTTTTAACAACTTTAAAACAAAGGATTTTGTATGCAAATGAATGTAGAGAAATCATAGTAGCCCCTCGGGCAAAAACATGTTTCATAATCAGCCCCTCGGGCATGCCTCACAATCCCTCAGCACCTCACAATCACTCATCACCTCACAGTCACTCATGCCTCCCAATAACTCATCACTCGCACTCGGTGCGCTTACTGGGGTGTGTACAGACTACGGAGGGGCTCCTTCAACCCAAGCGCTAATATCAATCAACCTCGTGGCGTATCATATCCTCACAATCACTCTTGGCCCTCGGCCACACTCGGGGGAACCACTCGAAAAGCCCCTCGGGCGAAGTAGTGGAACGGGGTACTCGACCCGAAAACATCATTTTAATGCTCATGTAGAGTAAATCAGGCTGAGTTTCAAATAAAATAGTATGCACAATAATGCTGAGTAAAATCATCAACAGGTAGTGAGGAAAACAACAGTAAAACGCCCTCAAAGGGTTTAAACAGATCGGCACGAGGCCCCAAACACGGCTTATAGCCCAATTATTTCACAAATATTTAGAACATAATTTAACACAAGGTTTTGAGTAAATATGCAACTCATTAGTCGCCGCGGAGAGGACCTAGTCCAATCCAAAAATCAGTACGCGCCACATGTTCGTCATCCGACATGTGCGCCATTCCAAATTCAGTGAGAAAATAATGCAGTTCGAGTTCCATACCCTCCGGACAATATTTAAGACCATTACTTACCTCTACCATGCCACAACACTAGTCCGCTATGCCTTTTCCCCTCAAATTGGCTCCTGATTGCTCCGAATCTAGCCAAACGAGTTAACATTATCAATATATACTCACGGAACACAACTCAATCGAAAATTATCAATTTAATCAAAAATCTCGAAATTCGGCCAAACCCGAGCCCCAGGCCCACGTATCGGAATTCGATAATATTTACGTCACTAGAAACCTCATCCTCCCACGATTCTATAAATACCAAGAAAACTAAAATCGGACCACAATTGCCGTTCCAAAACCTCAAAAGAAATCCCAATTCTTTCCTCCCATTTTTCCAACTTTTTCCTACTCAAATCCTTAAATTCTCAAGCCTAATCCTAACAAAATAGCATAGGAACGAGATTAACAACCAAAGAACTTACCTTTGTTAAAGAACCTTGAATTTCACACTCAAAAGCACCTTCAATAGACTCCTCCCGCATGCAAATTGATGAAAAATAAGAAATTTCACGGAGGGGTCCTTTTATACTGTTATTCACAGTGAATTCTGCACCTGTGGACAATTAGCTGCACCTGCGGTCCCCGGTGCGCACCTGTGAAACTCATTTAATGGGCCAATTCCCGCACCTGCGACCACCTTTCCGCAGCTGCGGCATCGCAGGTGTGATTCACCTTCCACACCAGCGACATCGCAGGTGCGACAAACTCCTCGCACCTGCGGACCTCTCCTTACTCAGCCATATCTTGCAACTGCGACCTTTTCCCCGCTCCTGCGGAACCGCACCTCCGGCTCCCTTTTCGCAGGTGCGAAAACACCAGTAACATCAAATTTACCAAAGTCACTCCAAACTTCCCGTTAACCATCCGAAATCAATGCTGAGCCCCTCGGGACCCCAACCAACATACCAACACACCCCATAGAATTATTCCAACTTAGTCGAGCCTTCGAAACACCAAAAACAACACGAAAACACCAAATTTACATCAAATTCAAGCCTATGAACTTTGAAACTTCTAAATTTCGCCAACTATGCCGAAACCAACCAAAACACCTCCGATTGACCTGAAATTTTGCAGACATATCCAAAACGACATTACGAACCTGCTCAGCCTTCCGGGATTCCATTCCGACCCCGATTGCCTATTTTCCACTACCGACCAGAAAGCGCCAAAAACTAACTTTCTCCAATTCAAGCCTAATTCTACACCGGACATCACAAAAATATTCTGAACACACTCCTTAGTCCCAAATCACCTAACGAAGCTATCCGAGCCATAAAATATGCATTCCAAGGTCGTTTACCAATAAGTCAACTCTCAATTGACTTTCTCGACTATTAGGCTACCTTGAGGGACTAATTGCCTCAGTGCTAACCATGACCACTCTGAACCCGAACCAACCGATCCAACACACATAAATGAAGCTGAACCACATAAAAATGAAGCAGAAATGGGGGAAACAGGGCTAAACTCTCGGAACGACCGGCTAGGTCGTTACATCCTCCCCCACTTAAACATATGTTCGTCCTCAAACGTGCCAAGAGTTGTTTCTCCAACACTATCAAACGGTTATGCATCCTACCATGCACATACCTGGGGGTGATCCCACGTCACCCTATCCCATATAGGTCCAGTTGCACAATACCGCTGAAATTTTGAAATCCAAATCCTGGCCCATAAACCTTAGAACCAAATTCCCACTTCTGAAATGATATATAAGATCAAAATTCCATAACTATAAACTGAACAACCCTGAACATGATGAATCAAGAGATATACGTACCCCGGATGAATCACATAAAACACCGCGTGACCCAACTCTCATAGCAATAACCCTTAACCTCAATAACTGCTTAGAACAACCCAATACCGGTACACCACCTCTTATCAAGAAATGCCTCGCTCTAACACTTCCTTACACTGCCGAAATGAAAGAAGCATATAGAACTAACAGCCATTCGTCCGATCAGCCGGACATGAAACTCTCCCTTCCAAAACAAGAATTATAGCATATTTCTAAGCCGAATCCCGATATATGTCCTTCCAACTATGCTGTAGAAAATTCCGAAAATAATCATTCTAGGTCCAATGACCTCCTCTCATCCATCACAACCACCCTGAAGACATGACACTAACCATTCGACACATCGATAAAATTCGAAGCCAAAACCTGTGCAACTTGGGCACTTAACAGCAACTTCCCAATGAAATCAGTTATATAAAACATCCACACAATAGGACTATCCTGCCATTAACAATTACCATCACCATATCATACTAACAAACACATGAATCTGATACTAATGGTCATACCCCTACATAACTCCCGCTACACTATGCGATCTCATCCAACCGCTGGTCCACTTGGAATATTTCAAAACACCTTGCCCAAAAATCAATAACCATTCAGAACGACATCAAGTACTCAAGGTGCATTTCCATAACCACGGGGGAAACCGGACGATACCATGCCACCGGAAATAGAAGGTATACAACCAACACGCCTCGATCTCGCAACGCCCAATTTCTTACCTTACTCAAATCTAGATATAAAGCCCAATTAGAACCGCATCATATGTGCATATAACCAATAATCACCACTCCTCGCAACACCGAAGGGTAACTCATAGATCACTCCAGAACATGAACAAACTCAATCACAATCGAATGCTGCATTTCTTAATATTAGAAACTCAAAACCAACAATTCCGACCCGGTGTAGAACACACACCCATATTAGCCTACCAGTGACCCTAAACTAACTCTGATCACCCGCAACAGGTAGACAACTTACCGAAAAGTTCACAATGACAGCATCATGGTACGTACTAACATCCGACTAGCTCAGCTCTCTTCTCCACAGTCCAATTACCACATAATATGATGTTTGTGAGAACTCTCAGTCTCTAAGTCCATCAAACATATGGATTGCCATATCTGATCACAACTCCACCGTTCGAATACATAACACATCCCAAATACTCATTCGTTCCACGGGGAATACCCCTATAATTCTTCCGTTCACCAAGCAACCTTGAATATCAATAGTCGATCAAACAATAGGGCGCCGCGATACCAATGAAGTACCCTTAATTCAACCACATTGCTCTTTCTGAAATATATACCCTCATCAAGTCGCACCCATTGGTGATATCATCTACCTAGTCATCTGAAACTGCCCATGCTGCCTAAGAATTTATGACCTACCTTAAAGAACCAAATTGTGACCTCGCAAACGCAAATCTCAACTCTACCCAACATATCGCACCAGCCATGCCAACCTAGGAAAACTATGGGAACTCCATGGTCCCTTCTGAGCCTCAAGAAACTACGTACCCAACTAGACAAGAACTTCCATTGGATCCCCATTAGAAACAACTCACTACACGCTACAAGAAATATGCACCCTTAACTGCGGTAGAAATCACTAGGAACTATCTGAAATCCCATTTGCACAAACCAAACCATCAGGACTGAACTCTTCTAACTCAACCCAACTACGAAGACCACCAAAAATCAAGGAGCATTGCTAAGAAACACCCGAAAAAAACTCATCACCTTAAGAACACCCAAAGAACTAATCATATCCCTTACCATGCCGATCTGACCTACTACCAAATCTCCCTATTTACCCAAGTTCCTTCTGACATACCTTCAAATTGATACTTCTCCCTACCGTAATACCACAATTTTCAACCCTGACTCACCACACGCGACCCAAGCATAAAACCATACCGTCTAAGGCTCGTAAGCCGCCGAATACTCCCTCAAATATCCCCAAGAGTACCACATTCAAATTACTTACCCTGGAGGGACTTCTACGAATCTAAGGCCATTACATTTACCTTCCTGATACTGATATGTAGAATAGAACAAGTTTTGACATCCTCTAACGTAAATCTCAATCACACTGACAAATAAACATAATCGACTTGACCTGCTTGCACACTAACATACTAGGAAAGTGATCCACTCACTTGAAACCACATGCAAATTCATACACTGCGCACACTACACCTTTTACAATTTCTACTAAATGATTCAATAGAACCCAATTACCCAAACAAGTGCACTACAACCTATATCGAAGAAATTTCCCTTACTTATGACATTCCCGGACCCCATGCTTACAAGTCATAACTGATTTACCAATATACCTCGAACTGATACCAATACCACACATAATTACGTAATCGACTTATCAATAACGAACTCCCCCACTTGGCTCAAAGCCAAGGATCAAGACAAACAAAACTATACCCACACATTAACACTGCCACCATGATGTGGTGGGATTTAACTAAATCCAACATAAGATTAATGACCCAACCCATCTAATCACTCGAATCAATTGTGAAATCTTGCATCCACTATCGCAATAGCCATGCCAACTTCCACAAGCGATCTAAACACCAATTACAACATATATCATTTTGCTAGAAGAAGAGAACTTATTACAGAACTACGCAGAGACCACACACCCTAGGACAACCCGCAAGAGATACGCCTTCCCTCTTAGCCTCAACTGCTATCTCTCTATACACTTCTGAAGACCAAAACTTTCATACAATCACTACACTTTCCTGTATCTGAACACAACAACGCCTACCCTCGAGGCATCACAATACGCAGTAAAACCTGAAGTCGATGGCAGAACTAACACTGGAGTGGCGGTCATAGAAATCTTGAGCTTCTGTAAGCTCTATCCACACATGACTGACCACATGGATACCCCCACTGGACACCACGTGTCCCAAGAATGCTACTGAACTGAGCCAAACTTCATACTCGGAGAATTGTCATAGAGACTTTCCTCCCTGAATCCTTATAATACCATCCTCAGATACTGAGTATGCTACTCCAGACTACGCGAATATTCCAGGACGCCATCAATGCATACAATAACAAGGAGCGCTAATACGGATGGAATACACCGTCAATCAAATATATAAACGTTACTGGGGCAAATGATCAACTCAAAAGACATCACCAAGAACTCATAACCCAACAGAAAAATCCGCGTCATTCCACAACTACACAACAAGAGAGGTCTTCCAACATACTCACAACTCAAGGTCACATACCAATTCGAGACAGAAATCAAAGACTCAATAAATCTTACCACATTTCTGGCCAAACCTTTCGACACATTTCACAGTCTTAACACATCTAACCATCAATTCAGACCCACCACATAGGCATCTAGTCACCAATTCTCATCAATAAGAACACGAACGGACATAAAAGTCCCAAATTACATGTGCCCACACAATGAAAATCTCAGCAATCAAGCCACAGAATGAATCCGGCCTCAAGTCCTTCGGGCTGGCCCATTACCAACATGCCAAAATCACATCTCACCCATGGAAGCCACCAGCCGTCCACAACGGATACCAACGCCCTTGTGCACGTTCGAATACGTGGAAGGAATTCAAGAGTTACACTCTCGGCTGAATACAATGGATTCGCATGACAAGAATTTTTAAAAATGTGAGATTTTCCTTAGGGTTCCGCAACCTCTCGAAGATAAGTGTAGACGTCTCTGTACCGATCCGAAAGATTCTACTAAACCTGCTCATGACCGGTGAGTCCTATGTAACCTAGCGCACTGATACCAAATTGTCACGACCCCAAATCCAGGCCAGTCGTGATGGCATCTATAATGGAACTAGGCCAGCCAGAACTTCACTCAAATCATAATAAACTCCCATTTACCTCTTTACTATATTGATTTCCCATAAAAGTTTCCTTTAACCCAGAGTCACTGGTCATGAGCATCTACATAATATACAACTCAATGAAAATAAATTCTATAATATTAAACAAGAGAGGGAGCAGGACTGCAGACGCATGCAGCCACCTTGCAAACCTCCGAGGATCTCTAGAACAGACATACTGTGATGAACCGGCCGTTCGTCTTAAGAATTATCACCCCGATCCCCTATTAAATATTTTCCCCAAGTATATTTCTGCTAATTGAATTGTCGGGACGTTCGGCTTTGAGTTTCGGAGATTTTTGGGACACTTAGTCCGTAAAAGAGAGCTTAATTGTTGGAAAGTTGCTCGAAGTCGGAGCAGTGTGAAGACGACCTTAGAATGAAAATCGGATGGTTCTCCGATGGGTGATTTCGGGGTTGGAAGCACGTTCGGAATGTATTTTAGAAGTCCGTAGATCATTTAGGCTTGAAATGCCGAAGGTTTGAATTTTAGGAGTTTCCGATCCGATAGTAAATTATTGATCCGAGAGTCGGAATGGAATTCCAAAAGTTTCAGTAGTTTCATCATGTCATTTGGGATGTGTGTGCAAAATTTGAGGTCATTCGGATAAGTTTAGACGTGTTTTGGTGTCGGATGTGAATTCTAGAATTTTCCTAAGTTTCTAGGCTTGAACCTATGCATAATCGATGATTGTTGATGTTATGAGACGTGTTTTTAAGGCTCGACATAGTTCAAATAAGGTGTTAAGGTTAGTTGGTGGTTTTGGTTGAGGTCCTTGGGGCCTCGAGGTTGTTTCGGATGCTTGACGGGTGAAAATTTGGGAATTTGCTGCTGCTGAAACAGGCCTCTTCTGGTGTCTTCGCACCTGCGAAGGTTTTTCCGCAGGTGCGAACTCACAGGCGCGTGGGCCTTGATCGCAGGTGCAATACAGCGGAGGTTAGGCCAGTGGTCGCCGGTGCGACCTGGGTTCCGCAGGTGCGGGACCGCAGGCGCGACCAAACGACCGCAGGTGCGGCCCTAGTGTAACTTAAGTGATTTTCGCACCTGCGATGCTTTTTCCGCAGGTGCGGTGATCGAGCCCGCAGGTGGGAATTCCCTGTGTGTTTTATTCCAAAAATCTGAGAATTCATCTCATTATTCTAAATCGGGTGAGGGCTCAACAATTGGCGATTTTCTGTGGGTTTTGAATAGAAGGATCATAGGTAACATTTTCTAATCCTAATTCATTGCTAGACCATTAATTCTCATTGTCTTCTTTTGTTTAATTATCAAAAATAGGAAAAAGAAAAACATAGGAAAGGGATGAGATTTTCCCAATCCGAGATTCTGAAAAATAATGGGGTTTTTGGCATCGGATTTCGATTGTTTCTGGTTGAATGAGTCCGTGGGTGAATGGGTGTCCGAAAAATATAAATTTTACCCGATTCCGAGATGCGGGCCCGAGGGGCATTTTGGTCATTTTACCTAATTTTGTTCCTTATCTTGAATTAAACATTAAAAATCAGTTGCATGAGATGTTATTTACAATATGTAATTGAATTGTATAGATTTGGGCCATTTGGAGTCGGATACTCGTGGAAAACGTGTGGTTTCGAGTTGATATTGAGCCGGTTCGAGGTGAGTGGCTTGTCTAACCTTGTGTGGGGTACCTTACCCCTTAGGACGTGATATTTGGAAATTGATTGCCTTGTAAGTGAGGTGACGAGCGCGTGCTTGTGCTAATTGTTGAAAATCCGGTTTTACTTTAAATATTTAGCCTGAGTTTCTTTCTTACCTGTTTTATTTTAATTGCTACTATAGTCTGTGTTAGCTTAGAAAATCATGCCTAGTTGCCCTGAATTGCCTATTTTCTTAAATTGCCTTAATTCCACTACATGAAGCATGTTAGACTAGAGCTTCTTGTTGCCTTGTATTATTGCACGCTAATTCTAAATGTTTTCTTGTTGTGCCTGCGTATTTACTTTGGGAATATGGGATGTTATCCCGGGAGATCCCCCTGCATATTTACTTTGGGACTACGGGACGTTATCCCGGAAGATCCCCTTGCATATTTTGCTTTGGGACTACGGGATGTTATCCTGGGAGATCCCCCTGCACATATACTTTGGGACTGTGGGACGTTATCTCGGAAGACCCCCCTGCATATTTACATTGGAACTACGAGAAGTTATCTCGGGAGATCGCCCTACACATTTACTTTGGGACTGCAGGACGTTATCCTAGAAGATCCCCCTACATATTTACTTTGGGACTACGGGACGGTATCCCGGGAGATCCCCCCTACACAGATGATGATCCTTTGGTTATGCATATGATGTAATATGGGACGGTTTCCCGGGAGATCCACTAGACAGTTGAGAAAAGGACTACAGGACGGTATCCTGGGAGATCCTCATTGTTACCATTGTTATTGAGATGTTCGTACTCCGTGTTTACTCTGTTCTTGTGTTTTCTTATTGCCTTGTTGACCTGAATAACTTCACTGATGTATTCATTATTACTGTATGTTTTCGTACTGTAAATCTCTATAATATTGTTTGACCTCAGTATGGCCCTGACCTTCCTCGTCACTACCTGACCGAAGTTAGGCTTGGCACTTACTGAGTACCACTGTGGTGTACTCATGCCCTTTCCTGCGCATGATTTTCATGTGCAGATCCAGGTACCTCCACTCAGGCGCACTATCCTTGAGGTTGAGAGATATAGCAGAGACTTCGAGGTACATCTGCCACGTCCGTAGAGCAGGAGTCTTTATCTTTTTCCAGCTTTTGGGGTGATATTGTAGTCTTCCGTATTATTTTGGCTTGTATATGCCTAGTGGCATTTATATACAGTCTTTCTTTTATATTGTTCAGTTTTTACTAATTATTCCGCAAGTTATGTTGATATTCCGCATTGCTAGCTTACCTAGTTGTAGGGACTAAGTGCCATCATGACATGTTCACGGAGGGCGAACTAGGGTCGTGACAAGTTGGTATCAGAGCTCGAGGTTCATAGGAGTCACGAAACACAAGCCGGTTTATTAGAGCCTCACTGATCATTACGGAGACGTCTGTACTTATCTACGAGAGGCTCTGTAAGTGTTTAGGAAAAATCTTCACTTCATTGATTTCCTTGTCGTGCAATAATTTTTGACATCAATTCTAAACCTCTGTTTTCTATTCTCTCACAGATGGTGAGGACACGTGCTACTCGGGACGATCAGGCGCCCATTCCCCCTACAGCAGCCCCCAGAGGGCGGGGCCGGGGTAGAGGCTGAGGAAGCGCACATGGTGCAGCAAGCGCACATGCGCGAGCTACTGCCGAGGTACCACCAACAGATCCAGCCGAGGTCCAGACACCTGACACGCCTACTGTCACTACTACTCTAGCCCTTCAGGGGACATTAGCTCAGTTCGTGTCTATGTACACCACTCTAGCTCAGCAGGGTTGCTTCCCCTTGCTGCAGCCACATCCCAGGCTGGGGGTGGAGCGCAGACGCCCGCCGCCCGCATTCCTGAGCAGCGAGTGCATGTGGAGCAGGTCCCAGAGGTCATCTCTGTGCCGCTCGTAGTGCCAGTTCAGCTCGAGGAGGGGTCAGCTGCTTTGGAGGACGAGCAGCGGAGACTTGAGAGGTTCAAGAAGTATGACCCTCTGGTATTCAGTGGACTAGCATCAGGCGATGCCTTGGGGTTTCTAGAGGAGTGTCACCATATTCTTCGCACGATGGGCATAGCCGAATCTAGTGGGGTTACCTTTACTACCTTCCAGCTTCGCGGAGCCGCCTATGATTGGTGGCGCACCTATGAGTTAGACAGTCCAGTCGAGGCTGCTTCGCTGACCTGGACCCAGTTCTCAGATATGTTCCTGAGAGAGTTTGTTCCTCAGAGCCTCAGGGACACATGGCGCGCATAGTTTGAGCATCGCTAGGGTGGTATGACAGTTTCAAAGTATGCTATCTGTTACACCACATTGTCTAGGCATGCACCGGCTATGGTTGCTACTGTCCGCGAGAGGGTTCGTCGGTTCATTGAGGGTCTTGTCCCACCCATCAGATCTAGCATGGCTCGAGAGTTGGAGATGGACATTCCTTATCAGCAGGTAGTGAGCATTTCTATGAGGATCGAGGGTATGCTCGCTAGGGAGCGAGAGGAGAAAGAAGCCAAGAGGTCTCGAGATTTGGGCCACTTCTCTGGTGCCCCTACCCCATCAGTAGGTCATCCTGGTAGGGGTTATATGGTCTGCCCAGTTCATTCAGCTCTTCCAGCAGCCAGCGGTACCCCAGCTCGACCTAGACCTCAGGAGCCTTATTATACACCTCCAGTTTCTAGCGTGCCTCCTGCGTAGGGTGCTTTCAGAGGTTAGTCTAGCAAACCTGGCCCTAGCCAGTCATAGTCGCCACGTCCTCCCGAAGTTTGTTTCGAGTGTGGCGATACATTCCATGTGGTTAGGGACTACCGCAGAATTATTAGGTGTGCATCTTCACAAACTTTTCAGCCACAACGTGCTCAGCAGGGTTCTCAGGCCATGATCACAGCTCCAGCTGCTACCCCACCTGCCCAGCCAGCTAGGGGCAGAGGTCGGGGAGGTAGAAGTCTCCCTCGAGAGGGAGGCCAGGCCAGATATTATGCTATTCCTACTCGTACTGAGGTTATTGCCTTTGATTCTATCATCACGGGTATTATACTGGTTTGTCACATAAATGCATCAGTTCTATTGGATCCAGGCTCCACGTATTCTTATGTGTCTTCTTATTTTGCTCCGCATTTGGGTATAGCCCGAGATTCTTTGGGTTCTCCTGTTTATGTTTCTACTCCTGTGGGGATTCTCTTGTTGTGGACCTCATTTATCAGTTGTGTTTGGTTACTATTCGTGGTTTTAAGACTAGTGCAAATTTATTGTTACTAGATATGGTGGATTTCGATATTATCTTGGGCATGGACTGGTTGTCGCCCCATTATGCTATTCTTGGTTGTCATGCCAAGGCCGTGACGCTGGCTATGCCAGGTGTTCCGCGTGTTGAGTGGAATGGTACTTTATATCATACTCCCAGTAGAGTTATCTCTTTTCTTAGAGCTCAACATATGGTTGATAAGGGGTGTGCCGCGTATTTGGCTTATGTGAGAGATGTCAGTGTTGATACCCCTTATGTTGATTCAGTTCCAGTGGTACGGGATTATCCCGATGTGTTTCCAGCTGATCTTCCGGGCATGCCGCCCGATAGAGACATTGATTTTGGCATTAATTTGTGGGTGGGAACTCAGCCCATTTCCAATCCTCTTTACGGTATGGCTCCTCCAGAGTTGAAGGAGTTGAAGAATCAGTTACAAGAATTTCTTGATAAGGATTTTATTCGACCAAGTCTTTCACCTTGGGGTGCTCCAGTCTTCTTTGTGAAGAAAAAGATGGTTCTATGTGCATGTGTATTGATTATTACCAGTTGAACAGGGTTACAGTGAAGAACCGTTATCCCTTACCTCGTATTGATAATCTATTTGACCAGCTTCAGGGCGCGCATGTATTTTGTAAGATTGATTTTCGCTTAGGATACCATCAGTTGAAGATTCGGGAGCCGGATATCCCAAAGACGCTTTCAGGACTAGGTATGGCCATTACGAGTTTCTAGTTATGTCATTCGGGCTGACTAATGCCCCCGCAGCATTTATGCATTTGATGCACAGTGTGTTCAGGCCATATCTCGACTCGTTCGTCATTGTTTCCATAGATGATATTCTTATTTACTCCCGGAGTCGGGAAGATCATGAGCAGCACCTGAGGATAGTGCTTCAGACCTTGAGAGAGAAGAAGTTGTATGCAAAGTTCTCAAAATGTGAGTGTTGGTTAAGTTCGGTGGCATTCTCAGGCCGCATGGTATCGAGTGAGGGCGTTCGAATGGATCCGAAGAAGGTAGAGGTGGTGCAGAGTTGGCCCAGACCGTCTTTAGTTATAAAGATTCGTAGTTTCCTTGGCTTGGCAGGTTACTACCGTCGTTTTACGGAAGGATTTTCATCGATTGTAGCCCCTATGACTAGATTGACCTAGAAGGGTGCTCCATTTCATTGGACAGAGGAGTGTGAGGCGAGCTTTCAGAGGATCAAGACAGCTTTGACTACAGCCCCAATCTTGATATTGCCTACTGGTTCGGGGTCTTTTACAGTTTATTTTGATGCCTCATGAGTTGGCCTTGGAGTGGTGTTGATGCAGGATGGTAGGGTGAATTCCTACGCGTCCAGACAATTGAAGATACATGACAAGAATTACCCTGTCCATGACCTTTAGTTAGCTGCCATTGTTCATGCCTTGAAAATCTTGCGTCATTATTTGTACGGTGTGCCTTGTGAGATTTATACTGACCACCGGAGTTTGCAGCACATATTAAGGCAGAAGGATCTAAATTTGCACCAGCGTAGATGGTTAGAGTTACTAAAGTACTATGACATCACTATATTATACCACCCGGGGAAGGCCAATGTGGTGCCCGACGCCTTGAGTCGACGGGCGGAGAGTTTGGGGAGTTTGGCATACCTTCATGCAGCTGAGAGGCCTCTAGCCTTAAATGTTTAGTCCTTAGTCAGTCAGTTCGTGAGATTAGATCTTTCTGAACCTTGCCGGGTATTATCCTGTGTGGTTTCTCGGTCTTCCTTATTCGATCGTATCACGGAGCGACAATACGATGATCCTCATTTACTTGTCCTCAAGGACACGGTCCAGCACGGTGATGTGAGAGATGTGACCATTGGAGATGACGGGGTATTGAGGATGCAGGGTCGGATTTGTGTGCCCAATGTTGATGGGCTTCCGAGTTGATTCTTTAGGAGGCCCATAGGTCGCGCTATTCCATCCATCCGGGTTCCATGAAGATATACGAGGATCTGAGATAGCACTATTGGTGGCGAAGAATGAAGAAGGATATAGCAGAGTTTATAGCCAAGTGTCTCAACTGTCAGCAGGTCAAATGTGAGCATCAGAGACAGGGAGGGTTACTTCAGCAGTTTGAGCTTCCAGAGTGGAAGTATGAGCGGATCACCATGGACTTTGTGGTTGGACTTCCTCGGACTTTGAGGAAGCATGATGCTATTTGGGTGATTGTGTATCGGCTGACCAAATCAGCCCATTTCATTCCGGTACTGACTACCTATTCGTCGGCTCGGTTGGCGGAGATTTATATTCGGGAGATCGTTTGTCTGCATGATATTCCAGTTTCTATTATTTCAAACATAGGTACTCAGTTCACTTCACGGTTTCGGAGAGACGTTCAACAGGATTTAGGTACCAGGGTGGAGTTAAGCACAGCATTTCACCCCCTGACGGACGGACAGTCCGAGTGCACTATTCAGATTCTTGAGGATATGCTTTGTGGGTATGTGATTGAGTTTGGGTAGTCTTGGGATCAGTTCTTTCCATTTGCGGAGTTTCTTACAACAACAATTATCAATACAACATTCAGATGGCGCCGTATGAGGCTTTATATGGTACGAGGTGTAGATCTCCGGTGGGTTGGTTTGAGTCAGGTGAGGCAAGGCTATTGGGCACAGAGTTGGTTCAGGATGCATTAGAGAAGGTCAAGGTGATTCAGAATAGACTCCGTACAGCCCAGTCCAGACAGAAGAGTTACACGGATCGGAAGGTTCGTGATGTTTCATATATGGTCGTAGAGCGATTTCTGCTTAGGGTTTCACCTATGAAGGGCATTATGAGATTTGGGAAGAAACGGAAGCTGAGTCCGAGGTTTATTGGCCCTTTTGAGATATTGAGGCAGGTTGGGGAGGTTGCTTATGAGCTTGCCTTACCTCCCAGCTTGGCAGGAGTTCATCTGGTATTTCATGTTTTGATGCTCCAAAGGTATCACAGTGACCTGTCTCATGTCTTGGATTTCAGCTCGGTCCAATTGGACAAGGATCTATCATATGTTGAGGAGCCTGTAGCTATATTGGACAGGCAGGTCAGAAAGCTCAGGCTGAAGAACGTTGCTTCAGTAAAGGTTCAGTGGCGGGGTCAGTCGACCAAGGAGGCGACCTGTGAGACCGAGCAGGATATGGGCAGCAATTACCCTCTTCTTTTCACTACTTCAGGTACGTCGTTATGCTCATTCGAGGACAAACAAATTTTTAAGTGTAGGAGGATGTGATGACCCAGCCGGTCGTCTTAAGAATTAGCGCCCCGATCCCCTATAAACTATTTTCCCCAAGTCTATTATGCTAAATTGAATTGCCGGGATGTTTGGTTTTGAGTTTCTGAGAGTTTTGGGACACTTAATCCCTAAATGAGAGCTTAAGTGTTGGAAAGTTTCCCGAAGTCGGATCAGTGTGAAGACGACCTCGGAATGAAAATCTGATGGTTTCGTTAGCTCTGTTGGGTGATTCGAGGTTGGAAGCGTGTTCGGAATGTATTTTGGAAGTCCGTAGCTCATTTAGGCTTGAAATGCCGAAGTTTGTATTTCAGGAGTTTCCGGTCTGATAGTGAATTTTTTATCCGAGGGTCGGAGTGGAATTTCGGAAGTTGAATTAGTTCCTTCATGTCATTTGGGATTTGTGTGCAAAATTTGAGATCATTCTGATAAGTTTAGACGTTTTTCGGCGTCAGATGTGAATTTTAGAATTTTCCTAAGTTTCTAGGCTTGAACCTATGCATAATCGATGATTTTGATGTTATGAGACATGTTTTTAAGTCTCGACATAGTTCAAATAAGGTGTTAAAGTTGGTTGGTGGTTTTGGTTGAGGTCCCGGGGGCCTCGGGGTTGTTTCGGATGCTTAATAGGTGAAAATTTAGGAATTTGTTGCTGCTGAACCAGGCCTCTTCTGGTGTCTTCACACCTGCGAAGGTTTTTCCGCAGGTGAGGACTCGTAGGCGCGTGGTCCTTGATCGCAAGTGTGATACAGGGGAGGTTAGGCCAGTGGTCGTAGGTGCGACCTGGGTTCCGCAGGTGCGGGACCACAAGCGCGACCAAACGGCCGCAGTTGCGGATCCACTGTAACTTAAGTGATTTTCGCACCTGCGAAGATTTTTCCGCAGGTGCGGTACCGCAGGTGTGGTGATCGAGCCCGCATGTTCGAACTACCTCTGTGTTTTATTCCAAAAATTCGAGAGTTCATCTCATTGTTCTAAAAATTGGGTAAGGGCTCAAGAATTGGCGATTTTCTGTGCGTTTTCAAGAGAAGGATCATATCTAACATTTTCTAATCCTAATTAATCATTAGACCATTAATTCCCGTTGTCTTTTTTAGTTTAATTATCAAAAATGGGAAGAAAGAAAACATAGGAAAGGGATGAGATTTTCCCAATCCGAGATTCTAAAAAATTATTGGGTTTTGGCATCGTATTTCGAGTGTTTCTTGTTGAATAAGACCGTGGGTGAATGGGTATCCAGAAAATATAACTTCTACTCAATTCCGAGATGCTGGTCCGAGGGGCATTTTGGTCATTTTACCTAATTTCGCGCCTTAGCTAGAATTAAACAGTAAAAATCAGTTGCATGAGATGTTATTTACGATATGTAATTGAATTGTATAGATTTGGGCCATTTGGAGTCGGATACTCGTGGCAAATGTGTGGTTTTGAGTTGATATTGAGTCGGTTCGAGGTAAGTGGCTTGTCTAACCTTGTGTGGGGGACCTTACCCCTTAGGACGTGATATTTGGTAATTGAATGCCTTGTACATGAGGTGACGAGTGCGTAATTGTGCTAATTGTTGAAAATCCGGTTTTACTTTAAATATTTAGCCTGAGTTTCTTTCTTACCTGTTTTATTCTAATTGCAACTATAGTCTATGTTAGCTTAGAAAATCATGCCTAGTTGCCCTGAATTGCCTATTTTTCTTAATATGCCTTAATTGCACTACGTGAAGCATGTTAGACTAGAATTTCTTGTTGCCTTGTATTTTTGCACTCTAATTCTCAATGTTTTCTTGTTGTGCCTGCGTATTTACTTTGGGACTACGAGATGTTATCCCGGGAGATCCCCCTGCATATTTACTTTGGGACTATGGGACGTTATCCCGCGAGACCCCCTTGCATATTTACTTTGGGACTACGGGACATTATACTGGGAGATCCCCCTGCACATTTACTTTGGGACTACGGGACGTTATCCCGGGAGATTCCCCTGCATATTTACTTTGGGACTACGGGACGTTATCCCGGGATATCCCCTTGCACATTTACTTTGGGACTACGGGATGTTATCCTGGGAGATCCCCATGCATATTTACTTTGGGACTACGGGACGGTATCCCGGGAGATCCCCCCTGCACAGATTATGATCCTTCGGTTATGCATATGATGGACTACGGGACGGTATCCCGAGAGATCCACTAGACAGTTGAGAAAAGGACTACAGGACAGTATCCTGGGAGACCCTCATTGTTACCATTGTTATTGAGTTGTTCGTACTCCTTGTTTACTCTGTTCTTGTGTTTTCTTATTGCCTTGTTGACCTGACTTACTTCACTGATGTATTCATTATTACTGTCTGTTTTAATACTATAAATCCCTATTATATTGTTTGACCTCAGAAGGGCGATGACCTTCCTCGTCACTACCCGACCGAGGTTAGGCTTTGGCACTTACTAAGTACAGATGTGGTGTACTCATGCCCTTTCATGTGCATGTTTTTCATGTGCAGATCTAGGTACCTCCACTCAGGCGCACTATCCCCGAGGTTGAGAGATACAACAGAGACTTTGAGGTACATCTGCCGCGTCCGCAGACCAGGAGTCTCTATCGTACTCCAGCTTTTGTGAAAAGTTTATCCTTCCTTACAATTCTATAGACATTCTGGAGTTAGAGCAGTGTATTATATTCTGTTAGCATGTGGTTCCCGTGAGTTTCCGGGTTTTGGGGTGATATTGTAGACTTTCGTATTATTTTGGGTTGTATATTCTAAGTGGAATTTATATACAGTCTTTCTTTAACATTGTTTAGTTTTTACTTAATTATTCTGCAAGTTATGTTGATATTTGGCATTGCTAGGCTTACCAAGTTATAGGGACTAGGTGTCGTCACGACATATTCACGGAGGGCGAACTGGGGTCGAGACACATACAGTTCACCCTGCCCTAACACCTGAATCTGCACACAAGGTGCAGGGAGTAATGTGAGTACGCCAACTCAGTAGTAATGAAAATAAATCAGGTTTGAGCAGCAAGAAACACATAAAATCAATGTTATCAAGTCACAATGTACACAGCCTTACTTTCCAGTAGGTGAAACATAGATATACGTAATTATCATGTCTTAAAAATCAACTTCATAAAAAGTCCTTTAAAGAATGCACATTTTTAACAACTTTAAAACAAAGGATTTGGTATGCAAATGAATGTAGAGAAATCATAGTGGCCCCTCGGGGAAAAACATGTTTCATAATCATCCCCTCGAGCATGCCTCACAATCCCTCAGCACCTCACAATCACTCAGCACCTCACAGTCACCCATGCCTCACAATCACTCGTCACTCGCACTCGGTGCTCTCACTGGGGGTGTGTACACACTCCGAAGGGGCTCCTTCAGCCCAAGTGCTAATATCAAGCCACCTCGTGGCGTATCATATCCTCACAATCACTCTTGGCCCTCAGCCACACTCGGTGGAACCACTCGAAAAGCCCCTCGGGCGAAGTAGTAGAATGGGGTACTCGACCCGAAAACATCATTTTAATGCTCATGTAATGTAAATCAGGCTGAGTTTCAAATAAAACAGTATGCACAATGATGCTGAGTAAAATCATCAACCGGTAGTGAGGAAAATAGCACTAAAACGCCCTCAAAGGGTTTAAACAGATCGGCACGAGGCCACACACACGGCTTATAGCCCAATTATTTCACAAATCTTTAGAACATAATTTAACACAAGTTTTTGAGTAAATATGCAACTCATTAGTCTCCACGGAGAGGACCTAGTCCAATCCAAAAATCAGTACGCGCCACTTGTTCGTCATCCGGCATGTGCGCCATTCCAAATTCAGTGAGAATATAATGTAGTCTGGGGTTCCATACCCTCATGATAAGATTTAAGACCATTACTTACCTCTACCGGGCCACAACACTAGTCCGCTATGCCTTTTCCCCTCAAATTGGCTTCCGATTGCTCCGAATCTAGCCAAAACCAGTTAACATTATCAATATATACTCACGGAACACAACTCAATCGAAAATTATCAATTTAATCAAAAATCTCGAAATTCGGCCAAATCCGAGCCCCGGACCCACGTCTCAAAATTCGATAATTTTTATGTCACTAGAAACCTCATCCTCCAACGATCTATGCATACCAAGAACACTAAAATCGGACCACAATTTCCGTTCCAAAACCTCAAAAGAAATTCCAATTCTCTCCTCCCATTATTCCAACTTTTTCCTACTCAAATCCTTAAATTCTCAAGCCTAATCCTAACAAAATAGTAGAGGAACGGGATTAACAACCAAAGAACTTACCTTTGCTGAAGAACCTTGAATTTCCCTCTCAAAATCACCTTTAATGGACTCCTCCCGCATGCAAATAGATGAAAAATAAGAAATTTCGCAGAGGGGTCCTTTTATACTGTTCTGCACAGTCATTTCCGCACCTGCGGACAATCGGCCGCCCCTGCGGTCCCAGGTGCGCACCTGCGAAACTCACATAACGGGCCAATTCCCGTGACTGCGACCACTTTTTCGCACCTGCGGCATAACAGGTGCGATGCACCTTCCGTACTAGTGACATCGCAGGTGCGACAAACTCCTCGCACCTGCGGACCTCTCCTTACTCAGCCAAATCTCGCAACTGCTACCTTTTCCATGCTCCTGCGGAACCGCTCTTGCGGAACCGCTCTTGCGGAACCGCACCTACGGCTCCCTTTTCGCAGGTGCATAAAAACCAGCAACAGCAAATTTACCAAAGTCACTCAAAACTTCCCGTCAACCATCCGAAATCAATCCCGAGCCCCTTGGGTTCCCAACCAACATACCAACACACTCCATAGCGTTATTCCAACTTAGTCGATCCTTCGAAACACCAAAAACAACACGAAAACACCAAATTTACATCAAATTCTAGCCTAAAAACTTTGAAACTTCTAAATTTGGCCAACTACGCCGAAACCAACCAAAACACCTCTGATTGACCTAAAATTTTGCAGACATATCCAAAACAACATTACGAACCTGCTCAACCTTCTGGGATTCCATTCCGACCCTGATAGCCTATTTACTACTGCCGACCGGAAAGCGCCAAAAATTAACTTTCGTCAATTCAAGCCTAATTCTACACCCGACATCACAAAAGTATTCTGAACACACTCCTAAGTCCCAAATCACCTAACGAAGCTATCCGAGCCCATAAAATCCGCATTCCGAGGTCCTTCACCAATAAGTCAACTCTCAGTTGACTTTCTCGACTATTAGGCTACCTTGAGGGACTAATTGCCTCAGTGCTCACCATGACCACTCTGAACCCGAACCAACCAACCCAACACACATAAATGAAACTGAACCACATAAAAATGAAGCAGAAATTTGGGAAATGGGGCTAAACTCTCGAAACGACCGGTCGGGTCATTACATTTGGACATGGAATACTCATGATGAACTCTGAGAGAAACTCCATGCCTGCTCTGATTGGATTGCTCATGATAGAAATCAGATGATTTGAGTTTTTCCCCTTCGACGTTTGGGTTTCAGGTTTGGGCGTTTGAAAGTTTATCGGTGGAAATGGAAAGAACCAGCGAGAATCATGGTTAATAGGGACAAGCTGAATAATTCGGGGTTGATTTGGTTAACCTTGCTCAAATTTGTGCTAGATTTAAGGATTGATAGGCTAATGGGGATGAAAGAAAAGAGAGAGAGGAAAGGAAAAGAGAGGCAACATGGGGGCGTGGTAAATGATTAGGGTTAATTTTCATCTTAATAATTAAATTAAATAAGCTTAATAATTTTCAATGAAATGTAGTAAAATTATAATTATTATACATACTACTAACTATTTTAATTAATTATTTATAAATACTTTATTTTTGAATTATAACACGGATTTCAGAAATATTATCATAGTAATATAATTTACTAGAATTTAAGGAGTGACTTTCTCAAATAAATTATAAGGTTTCACGATCCAAAATCCAAAAGGTCGTGATGGCGTCGGACATCATTGTCAGGCAAGCCAATCATTAAATAGTTAAGTTAAATTTTCATGTTTTAGCATTTATGAAAATCATTACCTTTCACTTTATTACATAATAACTAAATAAAATTCGTTAAATAAATACAATGGTTTAAATATTCCATTTTAGCAAATATATCCCAACACATCCCAGAACCCAGTGTCACAAGTACATGAGCAAATTCTAAGAAATTCACAAATACTACAAGCTTGTCCAAAATACAAATTGGACAAGGAATTTAAACTTTAAATAAATACAATATGAGGGAGACTCTGTCAACTGCGGATCACCTCCGGATGGTGCAGATCCCCTAAGTCTCCAACCAGCCACGTCGTTGTGAAAGTACCTGTGCAATAAAAATGCACAGCAAGTGTAGCATGAGTACGAAAACAACGTGTACTCAGTAAGTCGCCTGCCTAACCTCAGAGAGGTAGTGACGAGAGGTCGAATTAGACGCTCACTAAGGTCCAACAAATCAATTTAGCACAATATAATATCACTAATAGGCATACGAGGATAATAAAATAGTAAGCATTACGTATAACTGTAGTTCAAATAAATACTGAAAGTAAATAAACAGTTACTAGTTTCTCCTTTTCCCCAAAATTTCCTAAATAAAAAATTACTTCTTTATTTTCCCCTAAATATCTTGTCACTTCAAAATTCATGAAAACATTTAACAATTTAGCATGCGCATACGGGATAAAGACAACCAGCCTGAGCCATAAAAATAATCATGTTTGTGCACTGCCGAGGGTCGAACGGCCCGAACCATAATTGCACCTCTGCCATAAAATAATCATATCTATGCACTGTTGAGGGTCGAACGGCCCGTATCATAAGTGCATTTTTCAATCTGCCGTAGCGTACGACCCGCTCCCATGAGAGTGGGGGAAATAACACTCCGCTCACGGAATGTAAATTGCGAAGTAGTCACATGCAGTCATGCACAATCAATAGTCCACCCTGACTACATCGGAAAAATAAATATTCAAGTAAATGACAAATTTCTCCTTTACAAATCACAAAAATTAGTATTTAAATCTTTTCTCGAAATTCATTTGCCAAGTTTAATAATATTCAATAAAATTCACCTTATCTAGTATACAATTATCCACGAAGGAGTCAATTCTCTTTCTAAGTGATTAAGAAGGTACACTCTATCCTTCGTAGGAAATAAGTTACAAATTCAATAGCATTATCTGTCTAATATTATTGGCAGGATCACATGAACAACACGTAAGGCATGCTAGTGGGTCCTAGACTACCCGGACATGACATATTAGTAACTACGCACGGACTCCCATCACCTCGTGCGTATGTAGCCCCCGCAGATAGTAGCACATACTTAATTAGTTCACCTAGGGGGACAATTCCCTCTCACAAAGTTAGAAAGGAGACTTACCTCGCTCCGAAATTCCATAACTGGCTTCCAAGCCCTTCCGATGACTCAAATAGATGCACAACGCCCCAAAATTACCAAATAACGGGCAAAGCAATGAAAATTCATTCTAACACTCGTTAACAATTCAAATTATATCATTTCCCAACTCCGCTCAACGAATTGACCAAAATGCCCTCGGGCCCACATGTCCAGATTCCGAAATTTCTCGAAGATAAACTCTACCCATAACTTTACTAGTTCAAATATTCATGTTCAATTCGTGGTTAAAATCCAATTTACCAAATTTCTAGGTTTTCTTCAAAAATCCCAATTTTCCCACAATTTTCATGTCTAATTCCATGTATAAACCTTGAACTTATCTTGGAAATGAGAAGGAATCAATTATCTCTTGATGCTTGATGAAAATCACTCTTTGAAATTCTCCAAAATCGCCCCAACCAAATGAAATTTGGAGAAGAAATGAAATTTTCCCATTTAAAATAGAACACTGCCCAGGTAAACCTTTTGTGCGATCGCACTCCTTCAACCGTGATCGCATAAGACAAATCTCATAGGCCTCCAAAAATACACTATGCAATCGCAAACATTGCACCGCAATCACATAAGCCAAATAATCACACAGCCTCCCTAATGCACTGTGCGATCACATTCTCATCCTTGCGATCGCATAAGGCAAAAATCCAGCAGCCTTTAAATCCTTCTATGCGGTTGCACTACCATACCTGCGATCGCACAAGCCTAAATTTCAGCCCCTTTAATTTTCCTTCTTTCCGATCGCACAACAATGGCCACGATCGCATTGCACAACAGAAACACCTGAAGACAACAACAGTAAATCACCCGGAGTTGACCTGAAACCACCCCGGAACACACCCGAGGCCCCCGGACCCCGTCCAAACACACGACTCAATCCCATAACATCCAATGAACTTGCTTGAGGCTTCAAATTACATCAAACAATGCCGAAATCACGAATCTCACTAAAATTCAAACTTTATAAACTTGAAATTTCCAATTTCCACTTCTGATGCCGAAACCAGTCAAATCACCTCCGATTGACCCCAAATTTTGCACACAAGTCATATTCGATATTATGGACCTGCTCCAACTTCCAGAATCGCATTACAACCCCGATATCACAATTTCCACTTCTAGTCGGATTTCTAAAAGAACCTTCAAATTTCTATCTTTAGCCAAATGACTTCAAAATGACCTACATACATCTGAATTCACTTCCGATCGCGCTCCCAACTCCAGAATCACCATATGGAGCTATTCCCAAGCTCTAAATCCTAAACGGACATCAATAACACTGAAATCCCTTACAACCCAAATTTATGAAATTCTTCTGAAATGATATCTTCCTTAATATACGCTGAAACGCTCCTGGGTTATCCAAAACTCAATCCAGACATACGCCCAAGTTACCACTGAACGACGCACTAGAGCTCAAAACGATTGGTCGGGTCGTTACATAAGGCCTGATGTATAAAAGTTATTTTAATAATCTTAAAATAGTAAGTATATATATAATTAAATAATACTAATGCTAGGTGATTAATTTTGAAACTAATAATTAAATAATTTGTAGAAGCAGGTAGTTATTACTAGAAAATACTTTTAAAATATTTATTGTAAATTATTAAGTATAAGTAAATTAACTTTAAAGGTGAGGGTCAAAATTGTCCGTCAACACATATTGCAACATCCACAAAATTAGATTTGGATGAACCCGGTTCATCTGTTGATCAGAATATGTATCGGGGAATGATTGGCTCTTTGTTATATCTCAGTGCTAGCAGACCTCACATTATTTTCAGTGTAGGCCTTTGTGCTAGATTCCAGGCAGATCCAAAGGACTCACATTTGACAGTTGTCAAGAGGATCTTAGATACCTAAAAGGCACCATTGATATCTACCTATGGTATTCAAAAGGTAGTAATTTTAACTTAGTGGGATATGTTGATGCTGATTATACCAATTTTCTTGTCAATAGAAAGAGTACTTAGGGTATGGCACACTTTTTTGGCTCATGTCTTGTTTCTTGGGCCACCAACAAGTAAAATTGTGTGGCCTTATCTACTACAAAAGATGGGTATGTGGATGTTGCCTCATTGGTGCTCAATTGTTGTAGATCAAACAGAAATTAATGAACTTTCGAATTGATGTAGGTTTTATCCCCATATTTTTGTGATAACGCTAGTGTAATTAGTATGACCAAGAACTAAGCACATAGATGTTAAGAATCACTTTTTGAGGCACAACTATGAGAAGGTTTGATCACTGTGAAATTTTGTGCTACTAACAAGAAAATAGATGACATCTTCACAAAAACTCTAAGTAGAGATCACTTTGAAAGGAACAGGATAGAATTAGGGATAATTAAGATCACCTAAAAGGAACCAGTTCTAATTGTTAGATAATTTGTGAATTTTATAAATAATTAGATTAGATATCTCTCGGTATCATACTTTTATTAGTATACTCTTGTGCCATAGCTAAAATGAGTCACTGATCTCTGATGATATTACCCTTAATTTCTTAGAAAATTCAGTCTTACACAAGAGAACTTTCAGTGAAGAACCTGATTCATCAAAATTATAAGGTATGTATTTTCCACTCCGTATATTTTGGAATAATTGTATTTGGATCATGATTTGAAAGGGTCCTATTTAATCCAAACCTCCTTTTTAACCAATTTGTTACCTACGAACCTTTTTCACAAACAAAATCACACGCGCCATAATTGCCTAAATATTTGGGGAAGATTCCAAGGTCTCTTCAAATTGACACTCCCAAGTTGATTAGACTTCTAAAGAATCCGTTACACACTCCATCTAACCCTCTTTAAATTGATTAGACCTTACCCATTTCTTCACTCCTAATATTTGAAAATTCAAGACTCCAAACTCTCCCAAACTTATCCCATCTCTTCTTCACTCATCTATCACAAACCCTTCTGAAAACCCCAAAGTGACTGAGAACCCTTATTCACCACCCAATGAGCCATCGCCCACACCTTCAACCACCCTATACCAAGAAAGGACGTGTTAAGATGATTGCTCGTAAAGTAGTCATTGGCCTATATTCGCAGGCGTAGATGATCAATCCACTATAAAAAGAGAGTAGAAATATTGAAAGAACAAACTCACAAAGAGGCACACACAAGAGGTAGGCTCACACTTGTCTCACAAATTCTCCCCCTAAACAAAACTCCCAAACGCCTTAAGACTACATTGTGGATGCTACTGAATGAGTAGGAATCATCCTTAATCCATAACCTTGTGCTCCAAAAAAAGGACTAGCTAAACATGAGATATTTATAACTTCCTTTTAGGAAAAATAAAACCCAATTATGGTAAACATATTGCACTTCCATCAAGGAATCGAAAAACCAAATATGGTAAGAAAATCAGGACAAAACACCTAATAATTCTCCCCCTTGGCTTAAATTTTCTGACAAAATAAATTTGATGTAATTTCTTCACATAATCTTCAATAGGTCGCATCTCTGAATCTCCATGATAAAGTTTATCTTAACTTGAGTAACACTCTGGTCAAATTTCTCAGGCATAACTTATTATTATAGCCAAATGGATTGCGGCTAGAACGAAACCCGCCTAGATGAATATGTCTTTAACATCGCTCTGATACCACTTGTTTTGCTATGAAAAATTCGAACTTCAAATACTATTTCCTTGGAGCTTGTTTCAATTCATACAAGCTTTTTTTTTAATTTTTAGATATAGCTTTCTTTTTCCTTAATTAAAAAACTATCGGGCTGCTCTATATAAATTTTATCATCTAAATTATCATAAAGAAAAGCAGTCTTGACATCTATATTCTCAACCAATAAATTGAGACTCACGGCTAAGCCTAGAACCACACGAATAGAAGACATCTTCACAACATGAGAGAAAATTTCATCAAAGTCAACTCCCTTCTTCTGGTCAAAACCTTTAACAACTAACCTCGCTTGTACCTAGGCATAGAGGTATGTTAATCTTGCTTTACTTTGAAAATTCATTTAGTTGATAAAGCTCTCTTATCTTTATGGAAGTTTCACTAACTCATATTTGACATTCTCATGGACTAACCTCATGAGAATTGTAGCTCCCAAAACATTTAGTTTGCACAAAAAGGTAACACATATATAGAAATGTATTCATCTCATAATCTTTCACATGGTACAAATCTTTATAGCATTTTTAACCTCTCACAATAGCAATATTTCCTTGGCTCTTCGGGCCTTTCACAAGTTTCATTATTCATGGCATGCTGGCAGCATTTTATTTATATTTCATACTTTCATTTCATTTAATTTCAAGGATCGCCACCAAACACCAACATACAGAACATTCCAGAAATCATATACCTCAAATGCGTTAGTAATGGAACTTTTAACACAAAGGGTTCTTCCCAAAAAAAGAGATATATCAACCAACTATAGGAACATACATCAAAGTCATGAACAAGAAGTACACCAATTATCCTTGAATTACTCTTTTCCAATCACGACAATGTATAATTTCAACATCGGAGTACGTAAGAATTAGGATCACATTAGATGTATTTATAAGGCAAAACATTATCTAAAACAACCACTTATCTAAAACAGCCACTTATGGGCATAAATTGTGTACAAAAGCTTTCACGCCATTCTATTTTTGAAGTCATTTATGAATAGTAAGTCGAGGCTCATTTCATAATTTGTTTCATGTTTTCTCATATCATAGGCATCACTAGGCGCAATTATAACTTAAGTTCTCGGCACGTTATCCACACTCATTTTTCCCAATTCATTTAATTCATTTTTAAACATATTTATAGATCATCAAAAATGAGACATAATCAAACAAGACATTAGGAACATATAGGAGCAATTAGGAGTATTAAGCATATCGAGTTTTCCTAACCCAATTGGTATACTAGTTTTCATTTACCATACGACTCAAAGCCATAACAACTTAATAAACAAACCATACTTTAAACTTCTAACTTTTCCTATAAAGCTCATTCGGAATAATCAAGCTTATACATTTATAGGGGATAACCTGGGATGTAGAAGTTAGGGATTTTGAGTCGACCATACTTAAACTTTACGGAAACATTATGGAATTCAACGCCGAGAGAGAAAGTTTATCCGACATACCTTGTTTGAGCTCTTCTTAAGTTACTACAATGCACCAACAACTCTAGCAATGATAATCTATGGGAAGATAGCGAAAATTGATTAATAATTAGAAAGATTTCCCATGGTGTAACTATTTTAGTAACTTCATCAAACACCTAACATGTGAAATAGTCTACAAGGTTCTACAATAGAAATTCCTTCTTCCCTCAACCAATTTCAACAAGAACAACCCAAAATATTTCATTAATCCCACTGTAACGACCCGGTCGGTCGTTCCGTGAGATTTACGTTGTTTCCCCTCTTTCTGCATTTGTTATATATTGCTATCCTATTTTTGATGTGTTGGATCAGTTAGTTTGGGTCCGAAGTGGTTATGGTGAGAATTAGGCATTTAGCCTTTTAAAGTAGCCTAATAGTTGAGAAGGTCAACCGAGAGTTGACTTATTAGTAAACGACCTCGGAATGCAGATTTTATGACTCGGATAGCTTCGTTAGGTGATTTGGGACTTAGGAGTGTGGTCAAAATATTTTTGTGATGTCTGATGTAGAATTAGACTTGAATTGGCGAAAGTTAGTTTTTGGCGATTGCCGGTCGGCAGTAGAAAATAGGCTATCAGGGTCGGAATGGAATTCCGGAAGTGGGAGAAGGTTCGTGATGTCATTTTGGATATGTCTGCAAAATTTCAGGTTAATCGTAGGTGTTTTGGTTGGTTTCGACGTAGTTAGCGAAATTTAGAAGTTTCAAAGTTCGTAGGCTTGAATTTGATGCAAATTTGGTGTTTTCGTGTTGTTTGGTGCTTCGAAGGCTAGACTAAGTTTGGATGATGTTATGGGATATATTGGTATGTTTGGCTGAGGTCTCGAGGGCCTCGTTTGTATTTTGGATTGTTAACAGACCAACTTTTAGCTTGAAATCTGGACAGATTGTTGCTGGTGTGAGGTTCTGGTTTCCTTTTATGCGATCGTGTGAAGATGTTTGCGATCGCGTAGGGTAAAATAATGAAGCAGTATTTTTTTATACACGATCGCGTAGTGGAGGTCGCGATCGCGTGAGTATGAGGTGGTTGGTCAGCGCGATCGCGTGGTGTTGTTTGCGAACGCATAGAGTTAAAGGGGCGCGTGGGTGAGTTGAGCTTTGTTCTTCACGATCGCGTGGAGTGGTTTGCGATCGCGTGGGTTTAAGTCCTGATGAATCGCAATCGTGTGAGGATTTCTTGCAATCGCATAAGGTAAATTGATGGGGCAGCAAGTTTGTTCTTCGCGATCGCGTGCCGATGTTTGCGATCGTAGTGAAGGAATTATTTTAGCTGGGCAGAATGTTTAAAAGTCCTGAAGTGCGAATTTGGTTTTCATTTCTTCCATTGTTGCATGCGAAGTTGAGAGCTTTTGAGAGGGATTTGAAGGTAAATCAAGGAAAATCATTGGAGGTAATAATTTCAACTTCATAACACGTTTTTATGTCAATTCCTAAGTGATTAAACCACAAAAATTCTGGAAATTTAACCAAGTTGGGGAAGAAGGGTGCATGAAAAATTTATTTTTCTTTTGAAGATTTGAGTGGGCAATTGTAGTCCGATTTTAGTTTCTTGGTACGCATAGAATCGTGTGAGGACGAGGTTTCTAATGATGTGAAAATTATCGAATTCCGAGATGTGGGCTCAGGGCTCGGGTTTGGCCGAATTTCGAGATGTTTTACTAAATTGATAATTTTCGATTGGGTTGTGTTCCTTGAGTATATATTGATAATGTTAACTGGTTTTGGCTAGATTCGAGTAATCGGGAGTCGATTTGAGGGGCAAAAGCATAGCAGACTAGTTTTGTGGCCCGGTAGAGGTAAGTAATGGTTATAAATCTTGTCCTGAGGGTATGGAACCCCGGAATGCGTTATTCTAACTGAATTTGGAATGGCGCACATGTCAGATGATGAGTATATGGCGCGTACTGATTTTTGGATTGGACTAGGTCCTCTCCGCGGCGACTAATGGATTGCGTATTTACTCAAAACCTTATGTTAAATTATGTTCTAAAGGTTTGTAAAATATTTGGGCTACAAGCCGTGTTTGGGGACTCGTGCCAATCTGTTTAGACCCTTTGAGGGTGTTTTATAGCTGTTTTCCTCACTACCTGTTGAGGATTTTACTCAGCATCACTATGCATACTATTTTATTTGAAACTCAGCCTGATTTACACTAAATGAGCATTAAAATGATGTTTTCGAGTCGAGTACCCTATTTTACTAATTCGCATGAGGGGCTTTTCGAGTGGTTCCATCGAGTGTGGCCGAGGGCCAAGAGTGTTGGTGAGGTGCTGAGTGATATTAGCGCTCTGGTTGAAGGAGCCCTTCCGGAGTCTGTACACACCCCCAATGAGCGCACCGAGTGCGAGTGACGAATGATTGGGAGGCTTGAGTGACTGTGAGGTGCTGAGTGATTGTGAGGTGCTGAGGGATTGTGAGGTATGCCCGAGGGGCTGATTATGAAACACGTTTTTTCCCCAGGGGCTACTATGATTTTACTACATTCATTTGCATACCAAATCCTTTGTTTTAAAGTTGTTAAAAATGTGCATTCTTTAAAGGACCTTTTATGAAGTTGATTTTTAAGACATGGTGATTTTGTATATCTATGTTATACTATTGGAGAGTAAGGCTGTGTATATTTTGACTTGATGGCGTTGATTTTTACGTGTTTCTTTGCTACTTACTTGATTTATTTTCGTTACTACTGAGTTGTCGTACTCACATAACTCTCTACACCTCTGTGTGCAGATTCAGGAGAAAATATCGAGCATTAGCTTTTATATTGTAGCGGAGCCAGATCGTGGGATATAGAGGTAGCTGTTGAGCGTTCGCAACATCTTTGTTTTTCCCTTCCCGTTGTATTTAGATTTTATTCAGAATTTTGTATTATAATAGTTTATTTGGCTTATTTCACTAGATTCTTATGACATGTTGGCTCCGTGTTTTGGGGATGGCAATACTATATAAAATTGGCCTATTATATTAAGAAATTTTCTTTATATATTTATGAAATTCTTGAAACCTAAATGGTATTTTCAAAAGAAATTGTGAACATGCGGTAGTCGGCTAGCCTAGTTCCACGGTAGGCGCCATCACGACCGGTTAGGATTTAGGGTCGTGACAGTTTGGTATCAGAGCCCTAGGTTACATAGGACTCAACGGTCATGAGCAGGTTTAGTAGAGTCTTGCGGACCGGTACGGAGACATTTGTACTTATCTTCGAGAGGCTTCCAAACTTTTAGGAAACATTTCTATCTTTCCTTAACTCTTTCGTGTTGATCTATTGATTCTTGAAATCTGAACTTACGTTGTTTCATTCTCTCACATATGGTGAGGACAAGCCATACCGATTAGAGTGACCAGTCACAAACTAGACCAGTGAGAGGTCGAGGACGTGGTAGAGGTAGGGGGCCTTCCAGGGCAGTACCTCAGGATCCCCCTATAGATCATGATCAAGTTCCCACCGATGGTGTCCCAGAGGAACATGCTCGAGCACCCACAGTGCCTGTGATTATTTCGGGTCTTCAGGAGACCCAGACTCAGATATTCTCAATATGTACCAGTTTGGTTCAGGCCGTTGCCATGTCTTCTTTTGCCACCACAGCTCAGGCTGAGGGAGGCAATCAGACTTCAGTTGCCCGGGCACTTGAGCAGGCTGCACAGGGTATTCAGGTACCGGGAGCAGCCCCAGCTCAGCCAGCTGCTCCGGTTCAGGATTACGTGCTCTCTGCTATGCTTGAGGACGAGCAGCGGAGGTTGGAGAGATTCAGCAGACTTCAACCTCCGACTTTCAGCGGTACAGAGGGAACGGATGCCCAGGGATTTATAGATAGGTGCCAGAGGATACTGCGCACCGCGGGTATTCTAGAAACCAGTGGGGTCTCGTTTGTTACATTTCAGTTTGTGGGTGCTACCTTTACCTGGTATGAGTCCTTCGAGAGGCGTAGTCCGGTTGGTTCATCACCTCTGACGTGGAAGCAGTTCTCCACGATCTTTTTGTAGAAGTATGTTCCTCAGTCCCACAGAGAGGAGCAGCGTAGGCAGTTTGAGCAGCTGTGCCAGGGAGAGTTATCAGTCACTCAGTACGAGATGAGATTTTCCGAGTTAGCTAGGCATGCTTCAGAGATTATCCCTACTAATAGGGAGAGGGTGAGGAGGTTTGTAGATGGTCTTTCTTATCAGCTTTGGTTGTTTATGACCCGGGATAGAGTATCGGGTGCATCATTTGAGCAGGTTGTTGATATAGCTCGAGATATTGAGTCTGTTCACCGCCAGGAGCGGGAGGAGAGGGAGGCCAAGATGCCTCGTGGTTCGGTCAGTTCCAGTGGTGCTCCCTTCAGGGGACAGTTTCAGCAGGGTAGAGGCCCTTCATTCAGGCCTCCTCAGTCAGGTCACCCATCATATAGTGGTGCATCTTCGGGGAAGGGTCCCCATGGTTCTCAGTCAAGACGTACTTCATTTTGGTGCCCTCCAACTCAAAGTGCAGCTCTAGGACCTCCAGTTCAGGGTTAATCTATACAGGAGTCTTCCAGTGGCCGTAAAGGTGCTAGGGCTTTCTATGAGTCCCCGCCTCCAGCTCCAGGTAGTTGTTTTGAGTGTGGAGAGTTCGGGCACGGGTGGAGGCAGTGTCCCCTCCGTTCCGATGGATCTTCTTAGTAGAGGGGCCAGCCCTCAACTTCAGCTCCAGTCACTTCACCACCCGCCCAGGAAGCCAGGGGTGGTGATCAGTCAGCTAGAGGCCGCCCTAGAGGGGGAGGTCAGGCTCGTATGTATGCATTTCCAGCCAGGCTGGATGCTATGGCCTCAGATGCCGTGATTGCAAGTATTATTTCAGTCTGTTGTCGTGATGCCTTGCCTTTATTTGACCCTAGTTCTACATATTCCTATGTTTCTTCATATTTTGCCGGTTTTCTGGATATGCCCCGTGAGTCTCTAGTCACCTCTGTTCATGTGTCGACTCCGGTGGTCGATACTGTTGTTGTGTACCGTGTGTATCATTCGTGCACTATATCTATTGGGGGTCTGGAGACCTGAGTGGACCTACTGTTACTCAGCATGGCCGATTTTGACGCGATATTGGGCATGGAATGGTTATCTCCGTGCCATGATTTTCTTGATTGTCACGCTAAGACTGTGACCTTAGCCATGCCAAGGTGTTCGAAGGTTGAGTGGAGAGGTTCTTCCGAGTATATGCCTAGCAGGGTGATTTCTTACCTGAAGGCTCAGCGCATGGCTGAGAAAGGGTGTTTATCTTATTTGGCCTTCGCCATGGATGTCGGTAGTGAGACTCCCGCTGTTGATTCAAATCCTGTGGTCCGTGACTTTTCGGATGTGTTTCCTCCAAACATGCCAGGCATGCCACCTGACAGGGATATTGATTTTTGTATTGACCCGGTGCCAGGCACTCAGCCTATTTCTATCCCACCATATCGTATGGAACCAGCGGAACCAAAGAAATTGAAGGAGCAGCTTTAGGAGCTCCTGGATAAGGGGTTCATTCGGCCTAGTGTGTCACCTTGGGGTGCACCGGTGTTGATCGTAAAGAAGAAGGATGGGTCCATGCGTATGTGTGATGACTATCGGCAGTTGAATAGGGTTACGGTGAAGAACCGATATCCCTTGCCCCGCATTGATGATTTGTTTGAACAACTTTAGGGAGCCAGAGTGTTTTCCAAGATTGATTTGAGATTTGGGTATCATCAGTTGAGGATTCGGGATTCCGATATTCCGTAGACTGCTTTCAGAACCAGATATGGCATTATGAGTTCTTGGTTATGTCATTTGGGCTGACCAATGCCCCAGCTGCGTTCATGAAATTGATGAATAGTGTGTTTCAGCCTTATCTTGATTCCTTCGTCATTGTGTTCACTGATGACATCCTGGTTTATTCTAGTAGCCAGGAAGAGCATGCTCAGCATTTGAGAGTTGTGTTGTAGAGGTTTAGGGAGGAGAAGCTTTATGAGAAATTCTCCGAGTGTGAGTTTTGGCTTGGTTCGGTAGCTTTCTTGGGGCACGTGGTGTCCAGTGAGGGGATTCAGGTTGGTCCGAAGAAGATAGAGGCGGTGCAGAGTTGGCCCAGACCATCCTCAGCTATAGAGATTAAAAGTTTCCTTGGTTTGGCAGAATATTACCGTCGCTTTGTAGAGGGATTCTCTTCGATTGCTTCGCCTTTGACCAAATTGACCCAGAAGGGTGCTCTATTCAGATGGTCTGATGAGTGTGAGGAGAGCTTTCAGAAGCTCATGTCAGCATTGACTACAAATCCAGTACTAGTTTTGCATGTTGGTTCGGGTTCTTACACAGTTTATTATGATGATTCTAGAGTTGGATTGGGAGCGGTATTGATGCAGGACGGTAGGGTGATTGCCTACGCGTCCAGACAGTTGAAAGGGCATGAGAAGAATTATCCAGTGCACGATCTTGAGTTAGCTGCCATTGTTCATGCTTTGAAGATTTGGCGGCATTATCTGTATGAAGTGCAGTGTGAGATTTTCACTGATCATCGCAATTTGCAGTATCTGCTAAGGCAGAAGGACTTGAATTTGCATCAGAGGAGATGGTTAGAGCTCCTCAAGGATTATGACCTCACTATCTTATATCATCCGGGAAAGGCCAATGTAGTGGCCGATGCCTTGAGTCGCAGAGTAGAGAGTTTGGGGAGTTTAGCTTACCTTCCAGTAGCAGAACGGCCTTTAGCTCTTGATGTTCAGGCCTTAGCAGGTCATTTGGTGATATTGGATCTACCAGAGCCCCCGCGGGTGTTGGCTTGTGTAGCCTCCAGGTCTTCTCTTTATGATCAGATTAGAGCACGCCAGTATGATGATCCACAATTGCTTGTTCTTTAGGACAGGGTCCATCGCGGTGATTCTAGGGATGTGGTTATTGGTGATGATGGGGTCATGAGGATTCAGGGCCAGATTTGCGTGCCCAATGTTGATGGGCTTCGAGATTTGATTCTAGCAGAGGCTCCTAGTTCACGGTATTCCATCCGTCTGGGTGCTGCGAAGATGTATCAGGATTTGAGGCAGCATTATTGGTGGAGGAGAATGAAGAAGGATGTTGTGAAGTTTGTGGCTCGGTGTCTAAACTGTCAGCAGGTCAAGTATGAGCACCAGAGACCTGGTGGATTGCTTCAAAGGTTTGATATTCCGGAGTGGAAGTGGGAAAGGATCACCATGGACTTCGTAGTTGGACTCCCACGGACTTTGAGGAGGTTTGATTCTATATAGGTTATTGTAGATCGGTTGACCAAGTCCGCACACTTCATTCCTATTGGTACTACGTATTCATCGGAGAGGTTAGCTGAGATTTATATCAGGGAGATTGTCCGATTGCATGGGGTTCCAGTTTCTATCCTTTCCGACTGAGGCACTCAGTACACATCTCAGTTTTGGAGAGCCGTGCAGAGAGAGTTGGGTACTCAAGTCGAGTTGAGCACAGAGTTTCATCCTCATACTGACGGGCAGTCAGAGCATACCATTTAGAATTTGGAGGATATGTTGCGTGCTTGTGTGATTGACTTTGGTGGTTCATGGGATAAGTTTCTGCCACTAGCGGAGTTTGCATATAATAACATATATCAGTCGAGTATCCAGATGGATCCATATGAGGCCTTGTATGGTAGGAGGTGTAGATCTCCGATTGGTTAGTTTGAGCTGGGCGAGGCTAGGCTATTGGGCACAGACTTAGTTCAGGATGCTTTGAGTAAGGCAAAGTTGATTCAGGAGCGGCTTCGCACGACGCAATCTAGGCAGAAGAGTTATACGAACCGGAAGGTCCAAGATGTGTCTTTCATGGTTTGGGATAATGTATTGTTGAAGGTGTCACCCATGAAGGGTTATGAGATTTGGGAAGAGAGGAAAGCTGAATCCCAGGTTCATTAGGCCATTTGAGATACTTCAGAGGGTTGGGGAGGTGGCTTACAGACTTGCTATGCCTCTTAGTTTATCGAGTATTCATCCAGTATTCCATGTTTCTATGCTCCAGAAGTATGTTGGTGACCCTTCCCATGTTTTGGACTTCAGCACGGTTCAGCTCGAGGGTGATATGTCATATGAAGTAGAGCCAGTGGCTATTTTGGGTTGTCGGGTTAGGAAACGGAGGTCTAAGGATATAGTCTTAGTGAAGGTTCAGTGGAGAGGGCAGCCGGTGGAGGATGCCACCTGGGAGATCGAGCGGGAGATACGGGACAGATATCCTCACTTATTCGAGACTCCAGGTATGTTTCTAGTCCCGTTCGAGGACGAACGTTTGTTTAAGAGGGGGAGGATGTAACGACCCGACCTGTCGTTCCATGAGATTTACCCTGTTTCCCCTGTTTCTGCATTTGTTATATATCGCTATCCTATTTTTGATGTGTTGGATCAGTTGGTTTGGGTACGGAGTGGTTATGGTGAGTATTTAGGCATTTAGCTATTTAAAGTAGCCTAATAATTGAGAAAGTCAACAGTTGACTTATTGGTAAACAACCTCGGAATGCGGATTTTATGGCTCGGATAGCTTCGTTAGGAGATTTGTGACTCAGGAGTGTGTTCATAATATTTTTGTGATGTCCGGTGTAGAATTAGGCTTGAATTGGCGAAAGTTAGTTTTTGGCGATTTCCGGTCGGCAGTGGAAAATAGGCCATCGGGATCGGAATGGAATTCCGGGAGTGGGAGCAGATTCGTAATGTCATTTTGGATATGTCTGCAAAATTTCAGGTTAATCGGAGGTATTTTGGTTGGTTTCGGCGTAGTTGGCGAAATTTAGAAGTTTCAAAGTTCTTAGGCTTGAATTTGATGTAAATTTGGTGTTTTCGTGTTGTTTTTGGTGCTTCGAAGGCTCAACTATGTTTGGATGATGTTATGGGATATGTAGGTATGTTTGGTTGAGGTCCCGAGAGCCTCGGGTGTGTTTTGGATGGTTAACGGACCAACTTTTGGCTTGAAATCTGGGCAGATTGTTGTTGGTGTGAGGTTCTGGTTTCCTTCTACGCGATCACATGAGGATGTTTTGGATCGTGTAGGGTAAAATGGTGAGGAAGGATTTTTGTTATACGCGATCGCATAGTGGAGGTCGCGATCGCGTGAGTATGAGGTGGTTGGTCAGTGCGATCATGTGGTTATGTTTGCGATCGCGTAGAGTTAAAGGGGCGCGTGGGTGAGTTGAGCTTTGTTCTTCGCGATCGCGTGGAGTGGTTTGCGATCGTGTGGGTTTAAGTCCTGATGAATCGCGATCGCGTGAGGATGTGTGCGATCACGTAAGGTAAATTGATGGGGCAGCAGGTTTGTTCTTCACGATCGCGTTCTGATGTTTGCGATCGCAGTGAAGGAATTATTTTAGCTGGGCAGAATGTTTAAAAGGCCTGAAGTGCGAATTTGGTTTTCATTTCTTCCAATGTTGCATGCGACGTTGAGAGCTTTTGAGAGGGATTTGAAGGGAAATTATTGGAGGTAAGAATTTCAACTTCATAACACATTTTTATGTCAATTCCTAAGTGATTAAACGACAAAAATTCTGGAAATTTAACCAAGTTAGGGAAGTAGGGTGCATGAGAAATTTATTTTTCTTTTGAGGATTTGAGTGGGCATGTCGTCCGATTTTAGTGTTCTTGGTATGTATAGAATCGTGGGAGGACGAGGTTTCTAATGATGTGGAAATTATCAAATTCCGAGATGTGGGCCCTGGGCTCGGGTTTGGCCGAATTTTGAGATTTTTGATTAAATTGATAATTTTTTATTGGGTTGTGTTCCTTGAGTATATATTGACAATGTTAACTGATTTTGGCTAGATTCGGAGTAATCGCCGATTTGAGAGGAAAAAGCATAGCGGACTAGTGTTGTGGCCCGGTAGAGGTAAGTAATGGTTATAAATCTTGTCCTGAGGGTATGGAACCCCGAACTGCAATATTTTCTCACTGAATTTGGAATGCGCACATGTCGGATGATGAGTATGTGGCGCGTACTGATTTTTGGATTGGACTAGGTCCTCTCCGCGGCGACTAATGAGTTGCGTATTTACTCAAAACCTTATGTTAAATTATGTTCTAAAGGTTTGTGAAATATTTGGGCTATAAGTTGTGTTTGGGGCCTCGTGCCAATCTGTTTAGACCCTTTGAGGGTGTTTTTCAGTTGTTTTCCTCACTACCTGTTGATGATTTTACTCAGCATCACTGTGCATAGTATTTTATTTGAAACTCAGCCTCATTTACACTAAATGAGAATTAAAATGATGCTTTCGGGTCGAGTACCCTATTTTACTAATTCGCCCGAGGGGCTTTTCGAGTAGTTCCATCGAGTGTGGCCGAGGGCCAAGAGTGTTGGTGAGGTGCTGAGTGATATTAGCGCTTGGGTTGAAGAGGCCCCTCCGGAGTCTGTACACACCCCCAGTGAGCGCACCGAGTGCGAGTGACGAGTGATTGGGAGGCTTGAGTAACTGTGAGGTGTTGAGTGAATTTGTGGTGCTGAGGGATTGTGAGGCATGCCCGAGGGGCTGATTATGAAACTCGTTTTTTCCCGAGGGGCTACTATGATTTTACTACATTCATTTGCATACCAAATCCTTTGTTTTAAAGTTGTTAAAAATGTGCATTCTTTAAAGGACCTTTTATGAAGTTGATTTTTAAGACATGGTGATTTTGTATATCTATGTTATACTATTGGAAAGTCAGGCTGTGTATATTGTGAGTTGATGGCATTGTTTTTTACGTGTTTCCTTGCTACTTAGACTTGATTTATTTTCATTACTACTGAGTTGCCGTACTCACATTACCCTCTGCATCTCTGTGCGCAGATTCAGGAGCAGATATCGAGCATTAGCTTTTATATTGTAGCGGAGCCGGATCGTGGGATATAAAGGTAGTTGTTGAGCATTCGCAGCATCTCTGTTTTCCCCTTCCCGTTGTATTTAGCTTTGATTCAGAATTTTGTATTATAATAGTTTATTTTGGCTTATTTCACTTGATGCTCATGACATGTTGGCTCCGGGTTTTTGGGATGGCAGTACTGTATAAAATTGGCCTATTATATTAAGAAATTTTCTGCATATTTTTATGAAATGCTTGAAACCTAAATGGGATTTTCAGAAGAAATTGCGAACATGCGGTAGTCAGCTAGCCTAGTTCCACGATAGGCGCCATCACGGCCGGTTAGGATTTGGGGTCTTGACACCTAGATACTATATCTTAGTGTCACATGCATGACTTATTTCTAACCCTACAATGTATTTTGAACTCATAATCTCTTATATGAAATCTTAGAAGTAGGACTTACCTGGAAGGATAGTGAGATAGAGATTAGCTTCCTTCATTCTTGAGAATTATTGCAAGATTAGATGATTAGGATGTTTGGTTCCTCATTCCCTCTCTAAAATTCTCTCACCTCTCTCTAGATTCAGTAGTAAATATCCCCAAATGAAGCCCCAAAGCCTATTTATCAAAACGGGTCGGGATATGAAAATATGAAAAAGAATCCTCCGAAATCGGGTATGGGTCGCATAATGGACCACGGAACAGGAATGTGGGTCGCAGAATAATTTGCGAAATTGGTGCCCAGAACTGGGCTTCTCTGGACAGGTTTACGACCATTTTGCGGTCGCATAACCACTTCTGTGATCCGCATAATGGTCGCAGAATTGCATTACGCCAGTCTTTAGTAATTTGATCATAACTTTGTGTAGGAATGTCCAAATGATGAACGGTTTGAAGAATTGGAAACTAGACTCGAAGATATTTCATTTGATAGGTTGATAATCACATAACACCTTATATATATTTATATGTGCTCGTCCAAAGTGTGGAATTGTGCAAACTCATTAGAAATTTTAGCCTATCATGTAATTTTCCAACTTGACTTAGACTTAGGCCTCTCCTTGGACCCCACATTACTTATTATATGACTTATAAACTTATTACCATATCAAATTGATGTCCACCATATTGATAGCACATAAAATATAATAATGAGCCTACCTGGCACCACGAAATCTAAAGTTACTTAGCAAAATTGATTTTTTTTCCGGATCATTCGTCCTCCAATGAGAAGTAGAGTCCGCCCCAAAAACTTAACATAATATATCTCTTTTCTCACCTACCTCAAGTCCCTAAATTTTTTATTAACTCCCAAATTTGTCAGAAATTTCAAAAGCATTTCCTTTGTAACTAGACCTATCCACCTACCAGAGAACCACCAAAACTATCCTAACAACACATCCACAACTCGACAAAGCACCACAATTGTCACGACCCAAATTCCTAACCTTAGGGATTGTGATGGCGCCTTACTTGCTAGGCAAGCCAATGTTAGAACTTATTTAATTAATTTCTACTAAAGTCTACTTAATTGTAACAGGACAATTCAAAAATAAACTAAATTTATTAATTCCAATACACAAATTTACGAATAGAATAATAAACGAATAAATAAGACGAACCACGAACTAAATATGTAACTATAAGACTACCCCAGGGTCTGGTGTCACAATTCACAAACTACTAAAAATACTACAAATAATGGCTAGAAGGAGTATTTATGTCTGTTTCGAACGAAATAAAACAATGTCTATAAAGTAAAAAGAAGACTCCGGGAATCTGCGGACACCAGCAGATCTACCTCGTGTCTCAGAATGAAAATGCCCAGCTACTATGATCTCCTAACTCTGGCCGGTACCTGGATCTGCACAAAAGAGTGTAGAGTGTAATATTAGTACAACTGACCCCATGTACTGAGTAAGTATCGAGCCTAACCTCGACAAAGTAGTGACGAGGCTAACCTGACCCCATGTACTGAGTAAATTTTCTGTAAAGTTACTTCCTTTAGCCTTAATTAATGATATTGAGCTAATTATGATTAGATTCGAACATGTTAGAGCAAAATTTGAAAGGAAAAGCGGTAATTGAGCAGTGAGTGCCCTACGAAATTTACAGAAAATTTACTCAGTAGCTCAATATCATTAATTAGCTATTCACCCCCGAGCCCGAATATGCAACTAGTTTCGAAATCCGACCTCAATTTGAGGTCAAAATCCCATTTTTACAAAATTCCTTCATTCTACCCAAACCCTCAATTTCTACCATGAAAATTCTTGATTTTGGATTGAAAAGTGATGAAAAACATTGGGTAATTGAAAGAAAAGAGTTAATGAACACTTACCTATTTTGAAGAAAAGGCCTTGAGAAAATCCTTCTAGGTCTTCTACCTTGGTCAAAAATAATAATAAAAGGCTAGAGTTCTAATTAATATGAACTCACTCCCCGACCCTCGCACCTGCGCTTGCGCACGCGCGGAAGTTCTTCCGCTTCTGCGGAAAAGGGAAATGGCCACTGGAGGCGCACCTGCGGACAATTGTCCACTTCTGCGGCCCCACTTATGCGCATGAACTCCGCATTTGTGGAAAAAGAGAAGCTGGCCTGGGTCGCACCTGCGGCCTTCCTCTCGCACCTGCGAGCTCGCACTTGCGGCCCAAGATTTGCAGGTGCGAGCACACCAGAACTGATGCACCAGCTGATTTTACAAGTTTTAAAAACATCCCGAAGCCTACCCGCAACTCACCCGAGCCCTAGGGGATTTAAACCACACATGCACGCAAGTCTAAAAACATCATGTAGACTTGCTCGTGCGATCAAATCACGAAAATAAAGTCTAAAACTACGAATTTCACCTCAAAACTCATCATTTTTCTCAAGAACACTTCGATTTCACTATTTCTCAACCTGATGTCCGAATCACTTCAAATCAACTCTGATTCTTACCAAATTTCACAGATGGGATGTAAACATCATAACAAACCTTTATCGAGCTCCAGAATCAAAATACGGGCTCGATACCAAGAGTTTCAACCATTAATTCATTTCCTTACTTCATTAAAATCCAGCAAAATAATTTCTTTTAAAAATTGATTTCTAAGGCTAGGGACCTCGGAATTCAATTATTGGCATACGCCTAAGTCCCATATTCTACTGCGGACCTCCCGGGATTGTCGGAACACAGTTCCGGGTCCGTTTACAAAAAATGTTGAACAATGTCAACTAAAACCAAGTTTTAAATTCAAAAAACTTCTACTTCTCATATTTTCACATAAAAGCTTTCTGGTTTCATGCCCGGACTGCACACGTAAATCGAGGTAATTAAAGTTAATATTTTCAAGGCTAATGAGCATGGAATGGAGTCTTAATTTATAAGATGATCCTTTGGGTCATCACAATCTCCACCTCTAAAAGAAACGTTCGTCCTCGAATGGACATAGAAAATTACTTGAACTAGAAAACAAGTGGGGATATCTACTCTGCATGTCCGACTCGGACTCCCAAGTAGCTGCCTCAACAGGCTAACCCCTCCACCGCACGCGAACTGAAGGGTAACTCTTTGATCTCAACTGACAAAAATGCCGATCTAGAATCGTTATCGGCTCCTCCTCATAAGTCAAATATTTGTCCAATTGGACAAAGATGAAATCTAACACATGGGACGGGTCACCATGATATTTCTGGAGCGTAGATACATGAAATACCGAATGAACTGAGGACAACCCTAGAGGCAACGCAAGTCCATAATCTACCTTCCCCGCTCTTCCTAACTCTGGTCGGTACTTGTATCTGCACAAAAGAGTGCAGAGTGTAGTAGCAGTACAACCGACCCCATGTACTGAGTAAGTGCCAAGCCTAACCTCAATGAAGTAGTGACGAGGCTACGGCAGGGAATTAACTACATAACATGTAAACAATATATATAATAAATCAAGAAAGAAACAGTAATAATAAAATCGATAACCAGTAACTTGCATTAGTAAATTAAAATAAACAACTTGGATACCCCTTTCCCGATATCAATTATAATCAACTTCTCAATCCTTCCAATTTCATTTCAAATCACATTAAAAATCAGAGTATGGAAACATTTTTAATAAAAACCGGAGTTTTCCAAATCCTTATTTTCGAAAATCAGTAAAACATAAATATTCACACTTATCGCTCCTTGTTGCGGCGCGCAACCCGCTCCCACCAGTCCACCCTTATTGCTCCTCTATATATATATATATAACCCTTATTTCTCCTGTTGCGGCGTGCAACCCGCTCCCACCAAACATATCATATCAGTTTATTCATAGAAAAAGACTTTCATAATTCAGGCCAAGCCTTTCATAATATTTTTATATCAAAAATGGTAAATAGAAACTGTAAAACTCATAAATTTCATCAATTATAATTTCATAAGAAGCCAACTGGAATTTATATACATATCGTAACAGTGATATCTAGCTCAATCCTTATGTAACATAACAAAACCAAAAGAACAGCCAACACTTCAAAAATACTTGAAGCAATGCTTAACAATAAATCAACGAATCCAATAGACATATAAACCTCAATGATCATGAAACAATTAAGTCTGGAAGAAAATAATTTGAAACGGGGAAAGGATCATATTTAACAGACAAGTTGGTGGTGCATAGATACTCGTCACCTCACCTATTGTCACGACCCGGTTGGTCGTTCTGTGAGAATTTCCCCGTTTCCCCTGTTTCAGCCTTATCATGTGTTAATTAACCTAATTATGATGTGTTGGGTCAGTCGGTTCGGGATCTGAGTGGTCATGGTGATAAATGAGATACTTAGTCTCTTAAGTTGGCCTTATGGTAAGAAAAGTCAACCGGAAGTTGACTATTAGGTAAACAACCTTGGAATAAGGATTTTATGGCTCAGATAGTTTCGCTAGGTGATTTGGGACTTAGGAGTGTGTTCCGAATGTAGTTTTGAGGTCCGGTGTAGAATTAAGCTTGAACTGGCGAAAGTTAGTTTTTGGTGATTTTCGGTCGGTGGTGGAAAATAGTCCATCAGGTTCGGAATGGAGTTCCGAAAGTTGGAGCAGGTCCGTAACGTCATTTTGGATACGTGTGAATATTTTCATGTCAATCGGACGTGTTTTGGATGGTTTTGACATCTTTGGTGAAATTTAGAAATCTCAAAGTTCATAGGCTTGAATTTGATGGAAATTTGGTGTTTTGTATTGTTTTGGGTGTTCCTAGGGTTCGATGAAGTCCGGGTAATCATTTACGACTTGTTTGTGTTTTTGGTTGGGGTCTCGAAGGGCTCGGGTTACTCGGATGGTCGTCGGAAGGTTTTAAATTGGAAAATACTGCTGGTGTGGTCGCACCTGCAGAAGGAAGACCGCAGGCACGAGATCCGTAGGTGCGAGGACCATCCGCAGGTGTGGAGTTTGGCAGCTCGTGAAGGGGTCGCAAGTGCGTATGGGTGGCCGCACCTACAGAAGTGCAGGTGCGAAGAGGTAGTCGAAGGATCGGAAAATGGAGACTTAAGTCAAGTGCGCAGATGCGCACCTGGGACCGCAGTTGCGTATAAGTGGCCACAGGTGCGGGACCACTTGTTAGAAGAGTATAAAAGGGTGCCTTCGCAAAATTTCAACCATTCTTCACCATTTGTGGATGGGTTTGGAGATTTGAGTAGTGTTTTTCAGAGGAAATTGAAGGTTATCGATTCGGTATGTTACTTGGACCTCGTCTCTTGTGTTTGCGATGATTTTTTCTACTGTTAGTCATGAAATGGGAAGGAATTTAGGGAGGAAAATGGGTAATTAGGGCTTGTGATTTAGAGACTTTAAAATGGGAATTTGAGGGGTCATAGGGACTCCGATTTCAGTGTTATTGGTATGTATAGAGTCGTGGGAGGATGAGAATTCTCGTGGTGTTGATTTTATCCGAGACATGGGCCTGGGGCCGGATTTGGCAAATTACGGGAATTGTGCCTAATTTTGGTAGTTTTTGATAGGGGTTCATCTCCCTAGCATATTTTGATGTTATTAACCTGTTTTTGATATACTCAGAGGATTTGGCAGCCGATTTGAGGGGAAAGAGCACCGAGGAGTAGTTTCGGGTTGTTTTGAGTTAAGTAACTATTGTAACTCTAAACCTGAGGGTATGAAACCCCGGTATTTTATATTGTTTTTGTAAATGAGGTGACCCGCATGCTAGGTGACGAGTGTGTGGGCGTGCACCGATAGGGATTGTGACTTGGTTTGTCCCGTAGCGACTATTAAGCCGCGTATTCGATTTGAAACCTTACGACATCCTGTATTTTAAAAATGTATACTTGTTTATGGGCTATGTGCCATATTTGGGGCCTTGTGCTGACCTGTTTAGACCCTCAGGGGTATTTTTACACTATTCTCACACTATCCTGATAGAACATCTGTGAACTCAGTCATGTTCACCACTTGTTATTTTCACGGCTATCACGCTGTTTTGAAACTTAGAGAGGTATTTTGGGCTGAGTCCCGTGAGTTGATATGAATTTCTCGAGTGGCTTCTGAGGATGATTGAGTGAGGCCGAGAGCCGAGTATGTGAAGATAGTTATGGATCGGGTTGCACGCCGCATCAATGTAGCGCTTGGGTTGTAGGAGATCCTCCATGGTTCTGTACACCCCCACTAAGCGAAGTCGACTATTATATGGATCGGGCTGCATGCCGCAGCAAATAGCGCTTGGGCTGTCGGAGAGTCTGTACACCCCCAGTGAGCACAATCAACTATTATGTGGATCGGGTTGCACGCCACATCGTATATTATATGGATCAGGCTACACGCTGCAGTTGTATGTATGTATGTATGTATGTATGTATGTATTGGATCGGGCTGCAGGCTGCCACAGTTGTTATATGGTACCTGAGAGTGAGAGTGCTGAGTGTGAGCATTGACTTATGAGAGTAGAGTCATGAGTGACTGAGAGGCTTGCCCGAGAGGCTTTATTTGTGAGTGACACTGTGCCCGAGTGGCTGATATTTTAATGAAACTACTATTTTCACTTTTCTTTACACTCAGCCTCTTAGATAAATGTTGACTAATGTTTTATACAAGTTTAAACGGAAAAACTGGAGTTTTCTGAAATCTTTGGCAAATGTGAACACTTGACTTGATCTATTACCTTTACTGGTACTTATTTTTATGAAACTATAAAGTTTAAAAGCTCATCACTGCACTCATTTTTTAGATACTTTGGTTACTTACTAAGTTGGCGTACTCACGTTACTCACTGCACCTTGTGTTCAGATTCAGGTACCGGGACAGAGCAATAGTTGAGCTACCTCATTTGGAGCATTGTTCGGAGATTGTGAGGCAGTTGCTCGGCGTCCGCAGCCTACTCTTTCTCTTTCCTACTCTGTCATTTTACTTTACTTACCAAACTTGTTGTAGTAGAGGATTTGTATTAGACTGTATCACCTCTTAGATGCTCATGACGGTTGACTCCAGATGTTAGGGCTGTGTTTGGATGTTCTAATCATTTTTATTATTTTGAAATGCTTAAGAAACAGAATTATTATGAAAAATTCGAATATTTGATGTATTAAATGGAAAATCATTATGTTATTTTCAGTGAATTGGCTAGCCTAGTATCATGATAGGCGACATCACGGCCAGTTCAGGTTTGGGGTCGTGACAAGTTGGTATTAGAGAACTAGGTTACATAGGACTCACCGGTCATGAGTAGGTTTAGTAGAGTCTTGCGGATCGGTACGGAGACGTCTGTACTTATCTTTGAGAGGCTGCAGAACCCTTAGGAAAATCTCACATTCTTGAATTCTTATCGTGCGAATCCATTTTATTCATCCAAGAGCGTAACTCTTGAATTCCTTCCATGTATTCAAACGCGCACGAGAGCTCTTTGTATCAGCTGTGCATCAACGGCTTTTGACTTCCATCGATGAGATGTGATTTTGGCATGCTGTTAATGGTCCAGTCTGGAGAACTTGAGGCTAGATTCATTATGTGGCTTGAGTGCTAAGATTTTGATTGTGTGTGTCGTGCATTTGGGGACTTATATATCCGTTGGTATCCTTATTGACGGGACTTTGTGACTGGATGTCTATCTGGTGAGTGTGATTTGATGGTTAGATGTGTTCAGAATGTTGATTTGTGACAAAAGGATTGGCTGGAAATGTGGCAACAACTATTGAGTGTTAGATTTCTGTCTCGGTTTGGTATATGGCTTTGAGTTGTGAGTGTATTGGAAGACCTCTCATGTCGTTTAGTTGTGGAGTGAAGCGGATCCTTCTGTTGTGCTACGAGTTCCTAGTGATGCCTTTTTTGCTGATCATTGCCCCAGTAGCGTTCATGTATTTGATTAACGGTGTATTCCAGGCGTATTAGCACTCATTCGTTATTATATTCATTGATGGTACCCTGGCGTATATGCGTAGCCAGGGGTAGCATACACAGCATTTGAGGATCGTATTATAAGGATTTAGGGAGGAGAAGCTTTGTGCGAAGTTCTCCAAGTGTGAATTTTTGGCTGAGTTCAGTAGCATTCCTGAGGAACGTGGTGTCCAGTGAGGGTATTCAGGTGGCCGAACGAGTGTGAGTAGAGCTTCCAGAAGCTCAAGATTTCCTTGACCACAGCTCCGGTGTTAGTTCCGCCATCAGCTTCAGTTTCTTATACCGCGTAACTTGATGCCTCGTGGATAGGCATTGGTTCTGTTTTAATGCAGGAAAGTATAGTGATTGTGTGATAGCTATGAATTTTGGAAGTGTATAGAGAGATATCATTTTGAGTTTAAGCAGGCCGGGGTATCTCCTGCGGGTTGTCCTGAGGTATGTGACCCTTATATTGATCTGTGGTAAGTTCTCTTCTACCAGTAAAGGATGTACGTTGTAATTTGAGTTTAGATCGCTTGTGGGAGTTGGCATAACCATTACAATGGTGGATGCGATATTTGCATACGATTTGAGGGTTAGATAGTTTGGGTCATATGAGCTTATGAATGATTTAGTTGAATCTCACCACAATATGGTGGCAGTGATAGCGTATGGGCATCGTAAGTTATTGTTTGTCTGGATCTTTGGCTTTGAGCCAAGTGGGGGAGTCCACTAATGATAAGTTGATTACACGATTATGTGTTGTATTGGTTTCGGTTCGAGGTATATTGGTGAATCAGCTATGACCTGCAGAGGTGGAGTCTGGGAATGACTCGAGTAATGGAAATTCTTTGATATAGGTTGTAATGTACTCTACGGGTAAGTGGACTTTATTGAATGATTGAGTTGTAAATGTAAAACGTGTAGTGTGGGCGGTGTATGAGTTGCTTGTTGCTTAAAATGTGTGGATCACTTTCCTAGTACGTAGTTTGCAAACGGGGTCAGGTCATTCTATCTTCTTGGGCAGTGTAATTGAAATTGCGTAGAGTGAATGATGTTCGAGAATGGTTCTGACGGATTCAAGGTTATATATAGCGATTGAGGTTGCAAGGTTGAATCAGGCTAGAACTGAGATTTATGTGGAGGTGTCAAGGCTTGTGGTGCGTTTGGGAATATTTGAGGGAGTATTCAGTGGCTTATGAGCCTTAGATGGTATATTTTATGTTCGGGTTCCGTGTGGTGAGTCTGGCTTGAGAATTACGGTATTATGGAAAGATGAAGTATCAATTCGAAGGTAGGTCAGAAGGAACATGGATAAATAGGACAGTTTGGTAGTACGTCGGATTGACATGATAAGGGATATGATTAGTTCTTTGGGTGCTAATGAGGTAATGAGTTTTCATAGATGTTCCTTAGCAATGCTCTTGGTTCTTGGTGACCAGCGTAGCTTGGTTGAGTTAGAAGGATTCAATCCTGACAGTCTGGTGTGGTACAAATAGGATTCAGATAGTCCCTGATGGTTCCTACCATGGTTAGAGATGTGTATTTTTGGCCGGCGTGAGGAACATGTGACGTATAGTGACTTTTGCTTCTAGATGGTATCAAATGTAAAGTCTGGGCTAGTTGGGTGTGTAGTTGTTGTAGATCGAAAAGGATCACGAAGTTCTTGTACTTATCGTAGGATGGGGTAGCGTATGCAGTATGTGGTGTAGTGTTGAGACTTACATATGTGAGATCCCGGTTCATTTTCGGAAGGAAGGTCAAATTCTCAGGCAGTATTGGCAGTTTCAGATGAATAGGTAGATGATATCACCAATTGAGTGGTTGATGAAGGTATACATTTCAAAGAAGTCAATGTGTGGAGTTGAGGGTGCTTCACCGGTATTGCGGCGCTCTCTTGTTGGATCGACCGCGGATATTCAAGGTTGCTTGGTGTCACAGAGGAAGTATGGGGGTATCCCTCATGGAATGATTGAGTATTAGAGGCATGTTATATATTTGAGTGCTGGAGTTGGGATATGATATGGTAATTGGTGCGCTTCATGGATTTTGAGACTGGGAGTTTTCATAAACAAATTATTTTGTGGTTATGCACTATGAGGATGCGAGCAAAGCTAGCCAGGTGTTAGTATATGGCATGATTCAGCCATTATGAACTTTTGGAAAGTTATCTACCTGTTGTGGATTACTAGTTGATTTAGAGTTATTGGTAGGCCAGTATGGGTGTGTGTTCTACACTGAGTCAGAATTGTTTACTCCAAATTGCTATTATTGAGGGATGTACAATTGTCTGTCATAGAGTTTATTCGTATTCTGGGCTGATATATGAGATACTCTTCAGGGTTGCGAGGAGTGGTGATTGTTGGATATAGGCACATATGGTGCGGTTCTAATTGGTCTTTATAGTTAGATTTGAGTAAGGTAAGTAATTGGGTGTTGCGAGATTGTGACGTATTGGTTATGTTTTTTCGGGTTTGTGTGGCATGGTGTCGTCCGATTTTCCTCATGGTTATGGCAATACATGGTTATCGATTTTGAGCAAAGTGGCTTGAAGTATTTCATGTGGACCAGCGTTTGGATGGGATTACGTATTGTAGCGGAGTTATGTAGAGATATGATCCTTAATGCCAGATTCGTGTGTTCTGATTTTTACGGTGTGTGCCAGGCTTTTAGCATGATGTTGTGATGGTAACTGTTAATGGAAGGATAGTCCCCTCGTGTGATCTTCTTTATTTTATGATTTGGGCTCTTGGGATGTAGTTATTAAGTGCACAAGTTATGCCTCTGGATGGTATTGATGTTGATCGGACGAATGGTTGCTAGTTTCTACGCGTTTCTTTCATCATCGGCACCATATGAATGTGTTAAAGTGAGGCTTTGATTGATAAGAGGTTATTTACCAGTACTGGGTTGTTTGAGCAGCTATTGTGGTTAGGAGTTATCGTTGTGAGTGTTTGAGTCATGCGGTATATTACGTGATTATATCTGGGGTTATGTATATGGCTTGATTCAGCGTTTTCAGACTATTTCAGCTTATAGTTGTGGAATTTTGATCTCATAAATTATTTCAAAAAAGGAAATTTGGTTCTAAGGTTTATGGATCAGTATGGATTTTGAAATTTCAGCTATGTTATGCTATTGGACCTACATGGGATAGAGTGACGTGGGATCACCCCAGGTATGTGCATGGTAAGTTACACGGCAAATTTTGGTGGGATTCGGAATAACTCTAGGCACGTTCGAGGACGAACGTATGTTTAAGTGGGAGAAAATGTAACGACCCAGTCGGTAGTTCCGTGAGAATTGCCTTATTTCCCCTATTTCAGCCTTATCATGTGTTACTTAACCTAATTATGATGTGTTGGGTCGGTCAGCTCGGGATCGGAGTGGTTAGAAAAGTCAACAGGAAGTTGACTATTTGGTAAATGACCTCTGAATGCGGATTTTATGGCTCGAATAGTTTTTCTAGGTGATTTGGGACTTAGAAATGTGTTTGTAATGTGGTTTTGAGGTACGGTGTAGAATTAGGCTTGAATTGGCGAAAGTTAGTTTTTGGCAATTTTCGATCGGCTGTGTAGGCCATCGGGGTCGGAATGGAGTCCGGAAGTTGAAGCAGGTGCCGTAAGGTTATTTTGGATATGTGTGCAAATTTTCAGGTCAATCGGACGTGTTTTGTTTGGTTTCGACATCTTTGGTGAAATTTAGAAATCTCAAAGTTCATAGGCTTGAATTTGATGGGACTTTGGTGTTTTTGCATTGTTTTGGGTGTTCCGAGGGTTCGACGAAGTCCGGGTAATCATTTATGACTTGTTTTTGTTTTTGGTTGGGGTTCCAAAGGGCTGGGGTTGTATTTGGATGGTCGTCGGAAGGTTTTAAGTTGAAAATGCAGCAGAAAATGCTGTTGGTGCACAGTTGCTGGTGTGGTCGCACCTACGGAAAGAAGACCGCAGGTGCGAGGACCATGTGCAGGTGCGGAGTTTGGGAACTCATAAAAGGGTTGCAGGTGCGGACGGGTGGCCGCACCTGCGGAAGCACGAGTGCGAAGAGGTAGTCGTAGGTATAGAAAATGGAGACTTAAGTCAAGTGTGCAGATGTGCACCTCGGACCGCAGGTGCGGGTTCACAGGTGCGCATAAGTGGCCGCAGGTGCGGGACCACTGGCCAGAAGAGTATAAAAGGGTTCCTTCGCGAAATTTCACCCATTCTTCCCCATTTGTGGACAGGTTTGGAGGTTTGAGCAGTGTTTTCAGAAGAAATTGAAGGTTATCGATTGGGTAAATTACTTGGACCTCGTCTCTTGTGTTTGTGATGATTTTTTTCTACTGTTAGTCAAGTAATGGGTAGGAATTTAGGGAGGAAAATGGGTAATTAGGGCTTGTGATTTAGAGACTTTAAAATGGGAATTTGAGGGGTCATAGGGACTCCGATTTAAGTGTTCTTGGTACGTATAGAGTTGTGGGAGGATGAGGATTCTTGTGGTGTTGATTTTATCGAATTCCGAGATGTGGACTCGGGGCCGAATTTGGTAAATTTCGGGAATTATGCCTAATTTTGATAGTTTTCGATTGGGGCCCGTATCCCTAGCATATTTTGATGTTATTAGCCTAAATCTGATAGACTCGGAGTATTTGGGAGCCGATTCGAGGGGCAAGAGCACCGTGGAGTAGTTTTTGGCTGTTTTGAGGTAGGTAACTGTTGTAACTCTAAACCTGAGGTTATGAAACCCCGATATTTTATATTATTTTGGTAAATGAGGTGACGCGCATGCTAGGTGATGAGTGTGTGGGCGTGCACCGATAGGGATTCTGACTTGGTCCATCCCGTAGCGACTATTAAGCCGCGTATTCAATTTGAAACTTTACGACATCCTGTATTTTAGAAATCTATACTTGTTTATGGGATGTGAGCCATGTTTGGGGCCTTGTGCCGACCTTTTTGGACCCTTAGGGGTATTTTTACACTATTCTCATACTATCCTGATAGAACATATGTGAGCTCAGTCATGTTTACCACTTGTTGTTATTTTCACGGTTATCACACTATTTTAAAACTCTGAGAGCTATTTTGGACTGAGTCCCGTGAGTTGAGATGAATTTCCCGAGTGGCTTGTGAGGATGACTAAGTGAGGCCGAGAGCCGAGTATGTGAGGATAGTTATGGACCGGGTTGCACGCCGCAGCAATATAGCGCTTGGGCTATAGGAGCCCCTCCAGGAGTCTCTACACCCCCAGTGAGCGCAGTCCACTATTATATGGTTCGGGCTGCACGCCACAACAATATAGAGCTTGGATTGGAGAAGAGTCTGTACACCCCCAGTGAGCGTAGTCGACGATTATATGGATCGGGTTGCATGCCGCAGCGTATGTTATATGGATCGGGCTGAGGTATAACGAAAGTCTGAGGTACAAAAGACCAAAAGAAACTATAATCTGAGGGAATGAAATGAGGTGAGCTGGGGATGCTGAGCAGCTACCTCAATCCTCGGACAACTCCAAGCTCAGCAGGAGATCAATTAGCGAGATGGTCCGGTACCTGGATCTGCACACAAGGTTCAGGGGGTAACGTGAGTACGCAAACTCATTAAGTAATCAATGTAACTAAAAACTTGGTGTAGTGACGAGCATTTAAATCATGTAAAGCCTTATAACGAATAACAGTGGAAATGAATAAATCAAGTCAGAAATCTACAATTCCGAATATTTCATAAAAACTCCGGTTTCCATTTAAAAATCTCATAGGAAAACCTTTATCCAACATTTTATTATAATAGGCTCAATGTAAAGAAGAGGAAAAACAACATTTTCATAAAATATAAGCCCCCTAGGCACAATATCACTCACAATAAAACCTCTCAGGCAAGGCTCTCAGTCACTCGTGACTCAACTATCAATATCTCATGCTCTCACTTAACACTCGTACTCAGCATGTATCATGAACACACACAACTACTGTGGCGGGTAGCCCCCTCCATTACGTTTATACATACATATATATTTATACTACTGCGGCGTGCAGCCCGATCCATATATATCACATATATTGCTGCGGCGTGCAGCCCGGTCCATATAATAGTCGACTACACTCACTTGGGGGTACAGACTTATGGAGGGGCTCCTTCATCCCAAGTGCAATGTCTGTTGCGGCGTGCAGCCCAATCCAATATGTATATAATCTATATTGTTGTGGAGTGCATCCCGAACCACATATAATATATAACAAATATATTGTTGTGGCGTACAGCCCGTCCCATAACTATCCTCACATACTCGGCGCTCGGCCTAACACATATATACTGCTGCAGCGTGCAGCCCGATCCATAGCTATCCTCATATACTCGGCGCTCGGCCTGACTCAGTCACCCTCACAAGACACTTCGTCAATTTATCTCAACTCACGGGACTCAGTCCCAAATACTTTTCAGAGTTTTCGAAACACTGAAAATAATAGAAAGTAGGAAACATGACTGAATTTACAATTTACTAACAGGATAGTGGTAGAATAGTGTAGAAGTATCCCCTGAGGGTCTAACCAGGTCGGAACAAGGCCCCAATCATGGAAAATACCCCTAAGGACCTAAACAGGTTGGCACAAGGCCCCAATCAGGGCTCACAACCCAGATACAAGTATGAATTTCTAAAGTACAGGATATCATAAGGTTTCAAATCGAATACGCAGCTTAATATTCGATACGGGACGGAACAAGTCACAATCCCTATCGGTGCACGCCCCCACACTCGTCACCTAGTGTGTGTGTGTCACCTTATTTATCAGCACAATATCAAATAACGGGGTGTCATACCCTCAGGTTTAGAGTTACAATCGTTACTTACCTCCTAACAGCCCAAAAACTACTCTGCGATGCATTTGCCCATTGAATTTGCTTCCAAATGCTCCGGATCTAACCAAAAAACAGATTAGCATCATCAATATACGCTAACGGAACAAAACCCAATCGAAAGATACAAAGTTTAACACAATTCTCGAAATTCGGCCAAACACGAGTCCTGGGCCCACGTCTCAGAATTTAATAAAACTTACACCACTAGAATCCTCATTCCCTTGCAAGTTTACCCATACCAAATTTCGACGTCAATTGCCCACTCAAAACACCAAAATAATTTTCAAAACTTTCTTCCCATTTTTCCCAATTTTCCTACTTCAATTCCTCAAATTGCATGGTGGAAATCAAGAATCCCCGAATTTAGAACTTAAAAACTATTATGCCCATGCCTCTTTCTTCACTGCGATCGCGGAAACTCCTACGCGATCGCTAAGAACAATTTTTTTGCCCTATAAAATTACACTATGCAACAAAAAACATTCACATGCGATCGCGATTCAACCGGACATAAACCCACGCGATCGCAAACCATTATACGCGATCGCAAAGAACAACGACTCAGCCCCCCATGCGCCCCTTCAACTCTAAGCAATCTCAACCTCCACCATGCTATTGAATGTAACAAGAATCCTGCCATCCCCAGCTAGGCCTATGCGATCGCAAATATCCTCCCGCGATCGCATAGAAGAAAACCAGAAACTCACACCAGCAAAATCTTCCCAGTGTTTAAGCCTAAAGGTTGCTCCGTTAGCCATCCGAAACACACTCAAGGCCCTCGGGACCTCAACCAAACATACCAACACACCCCATAACATCATTCAAACTTAGACGAGCCTTTGAAACACCAAAAACAACACAAAAAAACAAAAATTACATCAATTCAAGCCTATGAACTTTGAAACTTCAAATTTTTCCAATGATACCGAAATTAACCAAAACACATCCGATTGACCTGAAATTTGTACACATATTCAAAATGACAGTACGAACCTGTTCCAACTTCCGGAATTCCGTTCCGACCCTGATAGCCTATTTTCCACTGTCGACCAAAAATCACCAAAAACTAATTTTCGCCAATTCAAGCCTAATTCTTCACCGGACATCGAAACTTCATTTCGAACACACTCCTAAGTCCTAAATCACCTAACGAAGCTATCCAAGCCATAAAATACGCATTCCGAGGTCGTTTACCAATAAGTCAACTCTCAGTTAACTTTTTCAACTATTAAGCTAATTTAAGAGACTAAGTGTCTCAATTCTCACCACGACCACTCCGAACCCAAACCATCTGACCCAACATAACATAAACAGGCTAAGAAATATATGATAAAGCAGAAATGGAGGAAACGGGGCTAATCTCACGAAATGATCAGCCGGGTCTTTACATCATCCCCCTCTTAAACAAACATTCATCCTCGAACGGCTCTAGAAACATACCTGGAGTCTCGAATAAGTGAGGATATCTGTCCTAGCATCTCCCGCTCGGTCTCCCAGGTGGCATCCTCTACCGGCTGTCCTCTCCACTGAACCTTCACTGAAACTATATCCTTAGACCTCAAGTTTTTGACTTGACGACCCAAAATAACCACTGGCTCTACCTCATATGATATATCACCCTCGAGTTGAACCGTGCTGAAGTCTAAAAGATGAGACGGGTCACCAACATACTTCCGTAGCATCGAAACATGGAACACCGGATGAATACTCGATAAACTGGGAGCCATAGCAAGTCTATAAGCCACCTCCCCAACCCTCTAAAGCACCTCAAATGGCCCAATAAATTAGAAACTCAACTTTCCCCTCTTCCCGAATCTCATAACACCCTTCATGGGTGAAACCTTCAGCAACACCTTATCCCCAACCATGAAAGACACATCTCGGACCTTCCGGTCTACATAACTCTTCTGCCTAGACTGCATCGTGCGAAGCTGCTCCTAAATCAACTTTGCCTTACCCAACACATCCTGAACCAAGTTTGTGCCCAATAGCCTAGCCTCGCCCGGCTCAAACCAACCAACCAGAAGTCTGCACCTCCTACCATATAAAGCCTCATACAAAGCCATCTGGATACTCGACTGATAACTATTATTATATGCAAACTCTGCGAGTGGTAGAAATTGGTCCCATGAACCCCCAAAAACAATGGCACATGCACGCAATATATCCTCCAAAATCTGAATAGTACGCTTTGACTGCCCGTCGTTCTGAGGATGAACCGTTGTGCTCAACTCAACTTGAGTACCCAACTCTCTCTGCACGGATCTCCAAAACTGAGTTTAGAACTGAATACCTCTGTCAAAAATGATAGAAACTGGAACCCCATGCAATCGGACAATCTCCCTAATATAAATCTCAGCAAACCGCTCCGAAGAATGAGTAGTAGCAACACGAATGAAGTGCACAGACTTGGTCAGTCGATCCACAATAACCCATATAGCGTCAAACCTCCTCGAAGTTCGTGGGAGTCCAACTACAAAGTCCATAGTGATTCGCTCCCACTTCCACTCCGGAATATCAAGTGCTAAAGAACGAGTAAGTGTTGATCATCATACTGGTGTGCTCTAATGTGATCATAAAGAGAAGACTTGGAGGCTACACAAGCCAATACCCGCGGGGGCTCTGATAGATCCAATCTCACCAATTGACCCGCTAAAGCCTGAACATCAAGTGCTAAAGGTCTCTCTGCTACTGGAAGGTAGGCTAGACTCCCCAAACTCTCCGCTCTACGACTCAAGGCATCGGCCACTACATTGGCCTTTCCCGGATGATATAAAATAGTGAGGTCATAATCCTTGAGAAGCTCCAACCACCTCCTCTTACGCAAATACAGATCTTTCTGCTTAAGCAGATGCTGCAAACTACGGTGATTAGTGAAAATCTCACAATGCACTCCATACAAATAATGACGCCAAATCTTCAAGGCGTGAACAATAGCTGCTAGCTCAAGATCGTATACTGGATAATTCTTCTCGTGCACCTTCAACTTTCTGGACGCGTAGGCAATGACCCTACCGTCCTGCATCAAAATCGCTCCAAGGCCAACTCTCGAGGCATCATAGTAAACTGTATAAGAACCTGAACCCGTAGAAAAAATCAATACCGGAGCTGTAGTCAAAGTTAACTTGAGCTTCTGAAAGCTCCCCTCACACTCCTCAGTCCATCTGAACTGAGCACCCTTCTAGGTCAGTCTGGTCATAGGTGTTGTAATAGATGAGAGCCCCTCAAACGAAACGGCGATAGTACCCTGCCAAACCAAGGAAACTGCAAATCTTAGTAGATGATGACGGTCTAGGCCAACTCTACACTGCCTCTACCTTCTTCAGATCAACCTGAATACCCTTACTGGACACCATATGCCTCAAGAATTCTACCGAATCAAGACAGAACTCACACTTCAAAGATTTTGAATAAATCTCTTCTCTCTTAAGGTTTGAAGCACAACTCTCAAATGCTGCTCATGATCCTCCTGAGATCGGGAATACACCAACATATCATCAACGAACACGGTGATGAAAGAATTCAGATAAGGTCGGAATACACTATGCATCAAGTGCATAAAGGCTGTTGGGGCATTGGTCAGCCCGAAAGACATAACCAGAAACTCATAATGACCATATCTAGTCCTAAAAGTGGTCTTCGGGATGTCTGGACCCCGAATCTTCAACTGAAGATAGCCAGAACGCAAGTCAATCTTATAAAATACTCTGGCACCCTGCAGTTGATCAAAAAAGTCATCAGTACAAGAAAAAGGATACCGGTTCTTCACTGTAACTCTGTTCAGCTGTCGATAATCAATACACACATGCATAGAACCATCATTTTTCTTTACAAACAACACCGGTGCACCCCAAGGTGACACACTAGGCCGAATGAACCCCTTATCTATGAGTTCCTGAAACTGCTCCTTTAATTCCTTTAGCTCTGCTGATGTCATATGATACGGTGGAATAGAAATAGGTTGAGTGCCCGGCACCAGGTCAATACCAAAATCAATGTCCCTGTCAGGCGGCATGTCTGGCAGGTCTACAGGAAACACATCTGGAAAGTCACGGACCACAGGAACCGAATCAATAGCGGGAGTCTCACCACTGACATCCCTCACAAAAGCCAGATACAATAAACACCCCTTCTCAACCATACGTTGAGCCTTCAGGTAGGAAATCACTGTGCTAGGAACATAACCAGAAGAACCTCTCCACTCAACCCTCAGACATCCGGGCATAGCTAAGGTCATGGTCTTAGTGTGACAATCAAGAACGGCATGACACAGAGATAACCAGTCCATGCCCAATATCACATCAAAATCGACCATGGTGAGTAAGAGTAGGTCCACTCGGGTCTCCAGACCCCCAATGGATATCACACACGACCGATACACACGGTCCACAACAACAGTATTTCCCACCGGGGTCAACACATGAACAGATATAACTAAAGAATCCGGGGGCATATCCAGAAAATGGGCAAAATATGAAGAAACATAGGAATATGTAGAACTAGGGCCAAATAAAGCCAAAGCATCTCGGCAACAGACTGAGACAATATATGTGATCACTGCATCAGAGGCCATAGCATCTGTCCTGGGTGGAAAGTCATACATATGGGCCTGACCTCCACCTACTCGACCTCCCCTTCTAGGGCAGCCTCTGGCTGACTGACTACCACACCTGGATGCCTGGGTGGGTGGTGAAGTAACTGGAGCTGAAGTCGAAGGCTGGCTCCTCAGCTGACATGGACCTCCATGAAGATGAGGACACTGCCTCCTCATATGCCCAACATCTCCACACTCATAACAGCCCCTTGGAGCTGGAGACTGGGACTGAAATGGACCCCTGGTACCAGAATAGCCACTTGGAGGACCATGCATAGAAGAACCCTGAGCTGATAGTGCTCAAGTTGTGCTCTAGGCTGGAAGGGCACCGAATGAAGAATGGCCTGGCTGAAAACCGCAGGGATCATGCCCCGAAGATGCACCACTATAGGCTGGGCGGCCTGACCGAGGAGGCCTGAATGAACGGCCTCTACCATGCTGAAACTACCCCCTGGAAAGAGCACCACTAGAACCACCAGATCCACGAGGCCACTTGGCCTCCCTCTCTAACGGCTCCTGGCGGCGAACCGACTCAATATCTCGAGTAATATCAACAACATGCTCGAATGCAGCATTTGATACCCTCTTCCGGTTCATGAAAAGGCGAAGCTGATAATTAAGGCCATCTATAAACCTCCTAATCCTCTCCCAGTCAGTAGGGACCAACTCTGTAGCATGACGAACCAAATCTGAAAACCGCATCTCATACTGCGTCACTGATAGCTCTCCCTGACGCAGCTGCTCAAAATTCCTGCGTTGCTCCTCCCGGTGAGACTGGGGTACATACTTCTCCAAGAAGATAGTGGAGAACTGCTTCTAGGTAAGGGGTGCTGAACCAATAGGCCTACGCCTCTCAATAGACTCCCACCAAGTGAAAGCAGCACTAGAGAACTGAAAAGTAGCAAATGAGACCCCACTGGTCTCCAAAATCCCAGCAGTACGCAGCATCCTCTAGCACTTATCTAGAAAACCATGGGCATCCTCGCCCTCAGCACCACTAAATGTCGAAGGTTGTAGTCTACTAAACCTCTCCATCCTACATTGATCATCATTTGGCATAGTTGGGACCACGAAGTCCTGAACTGGAGCAACTGGCTGGGCTAGAACCGCCCCCAGTGTCTGCTGGCCCTAAGTAGCCTGCTCACGTGTCAGGGCAACTAGAGTCTGACTGCCTCCCCCGACCTGAGAAGTAGCGGCAACTAACTAAGCAAGGGTGGTACACATCGTCAAGATGAGCTAAGGTCTCCTGAAGACCCGGAATAACAATAGGCAATGTCGGTGCCTGAGCTTATCCCGCTGGAGTATCTGTGATGGGAACCTGATCCTGAGTAGTAGGGGGATCTACTGATACTGCTCTGGCTACCGCACGTGTTGGCCCCTAACTCTACCACGGCCTTGATCGTGGCCTCGACCCCTCGGTGGTCTAGCTGGTGACTAATCGCCCTGATCGATGTCGCGAGTCCTCACCTTCTATGAGAGAATGAAACAACAAAAGTTTAGATTTCCGGAATCAACCAAATGGCATGACAGAATTCAAGAAAAATGAGATTGTTCCTAAGAGTTCTACAGCCTCTCGAAGATAAGTACAGACGTCTCCGTACCGATCCGCAAGACTCTACTAAACCTGCTCATGATTGTTGAGTCCTATGTAACCTAGGCTTTGATACCAACTTGTCACGACCCCAAACCCTAAGTCGGCCGTGATGGCGCCTATCATGGAACTAGGCTAGCCAACCATTTCAGATTATTAACATATCCAATAATTTCCCCAAAATTTAGCAGATTTTAAAAATATCAGAAAGAGATGAACAAATTATACACTTTCCTAAAATTCGGAGTCAACTCTCATGAGCATCTAAGACTGAAAATACCATGTACAATAATGCCTTGCTACAACGAAAGTCTGAGGTACAAAAGACCAAAAGAAACTATAATTTGAGGGAAAGAAAAGAGGTGAGCTTGGGACACTGAGTAGCTACCTCAATCCTCGGACAACTCCAAGCTCGTCCGGAAATCAACTAGAGAGATGGTCCGGTACCTGGATCTGCACACAGTGGTGCAGGGAGTAACGTGAGTACGCCAACTCAGTAAGTAATCAATGTAACTAAAAACTTGAGTGCAGTGACGAGCATTAAAATCATGTAAATCTGTATAACGAATAACAATGGAAATGAATAAATCAAGTCAGAAATCTACAATTTCGAATATTTCATAAAAACTCCGGTTTCCATTTAAAAATCTCGTAGGAAAACCTTTATCCAACATTTTATTATCAGAGGCTCAGTGTAAAGAAGAGGGAAAAACAACATTTTCATAAAATATAAGCCCCTCGGGCACAATATCACTAACAATAAAGCCTCTCAGTCAATCGTGACTCCACTATCAGTATCTCATGCTCTCACTTAACACTCGTACTCAGCATGTATCATGAACACACACAACTGCTGCGGCGGGCATCCCGCTCCACTATGTTTATACATACATATATATTTATACTTTTGCGATGTGCAGCCCGATCCATATATATCACATATATTGTTGTGGCGTGCAGCCTGGTCCATATAATAGTCGACTGCGCTCGCTGGTGGTGTACAGACTCCTAGAGGGGCTCCTTCAACCCAAGCGCTATGTCTTCCGCGATGTGCAGCCCGATCCAATATGTATATAATCTATATTGTTGCGGCATGAAACCCGACCCACATATAATATAAAACATATATATTGTTGCAGCATACAGCCCATCCCATAAATATCCTCACATACTCGGCGCTCGACCTAACACATATATACTGTTGCGGCATGCAGCCCGATCCATAGCTATCCTCACATACTCGGTGCTCGGCCTGACTCAGTCACCCTCACAAGCCACTTGGGCAGTTTATCTCAACTAACGGGACTCAGTCCCATATACTTTTTAGAGTTTTCGAAGCAGTGTGAACAGTGAAAATAACAGCAAGTAGGAAACATGACTGAGTTTACAATTTACTAACAGGATAGTGGTAGAATAGTGTAGAAGTACCCCCTGAGGGTGTAAACAGGTCGGCACAAGGCCCCAATCATGGAAAATACCCCTAAGGGCCTAAACAGTTCGGCACAAGTCCCCAATCATGGCCCACGGCCCAGATACAAGTATGAATTTTTGAAGTACAGGATATTATAAGGTTTCAAATCGAATACGCAGCTTAATAGTCGCTACGGGAGGACCAAAACACAATCCCTATCGGTGCACGCCCCCACGCTCGTCACCTAGCGTGTGTGTCACCTTATTTATCAGCACAATATCAAATAACGGGGTGTCATACCCTCAGGTTTAGAGTTACAATCGTTACTTACCTCAGAACAGCCCAAAAACTACTTCGTGATGCGCTTGGCCCGCGAATAGGCTCCCAAATGCTCCGAATCTAACCATTAGCATCATCAATATATGCTAACGGAACAAAATCCAATTGAAAGATACAAATTTTAACACGATTCTCGAAATTCGGCCGAACTCGAGCCTCGTGCCCACGTCTCAAAATTTGATAAAATTTACATCACTAGAATCCTCATTCCCTTGCGATTCTACCCATACCAAATTGACCAAAATCCAACCTCAATTGCCCACTCAAAACACCAAAAGAATTTTCAAAACTTTCTTCCCATTTTTCCAAATTTTCCTACTTCAATTCCTCAAATTGCATGGTGGAAATCAAGACAAATTTATGAAATTGAACCAAAAATGATTGAAGAACAATTACCACAAGAACCCCACTGAAAATCTTGTCCAAAATCTCCTTCCCCCGAACTCTCTCAAATATTGAGTTATGGCCAAGAATCCCCGAATTTAGAACTTAAAAATTGTTCTGCCCAGACCTCTTTCTTCATTGCGATCGCTGAAACTCCCACGTGATGGCGAAGAACAATTTTTTTTCCCCATCAAATTACACTACGTGATCGCAAAAATTCACACGTGGTCGTGATTCAACCGTTCTTAAACCCAGGCGATCGCGAAGAATAACGACTCAGCCCCCCACGTGGCCCTTCAAATATACGCAATCGCAACCTCCACCACGCGATCGCATATAACAAGAACCCTTCCATCCCCAGCTAGGCCAAAACGATCGCAAATATCCTCCCACGACCGCGTAGAAGAAAACAGAAACTCACACCAATAAAATCTGCCAGTTTTTAAGCCAAAGGGCTGGTCCGTTAGCCACCCGAAACACACTCGAGGCCCTTGGGACCTCAACCAAATATACCGACACACCCCATAACATCATTCAAACTTAGTCGAACCTTCGAAACACCAAAAATAACACGAAAACACAAAAATTACATCAATTCGAGCCTATGAACTTTGAAACTTCTAAATTTCGCCAATGATGCCGAAACCAACCAAAACACGTCCGATTGACCTGAAAATTTGCACACATATCCAAAATGACACTATGAACCTGGTCTAACTTCCGGAATTCCGTTCTGACCCTAATAGCTTATTTTCCACTGCCGACCGAAAATCGCCAAAAACTAACTTCGCCAATTAAAGCATAATTCTACACCGGACATCGAAACTTCATTCCGAACACACTCCTAAGTCCCAAATAACCTAAAGAAGCTATCCGAGCTATAAAATCTGCATTCCGAGGTTGTTTACCAATAAGTCAACTCTCAATTGACCTTTTCAACTATTAAGCTAATTTAAGAGACTAAGTGTCTCAGTTCTCACCACGACAACTCCGAACCCAAACCATCCAACCCAACACAACATAAACAGGCTAAGCAATATATGATAAAGAAGAAATGGGGGAAACGGGGCTAATCTCACGAAACGACCGGCCGAGTCGTTACACCTAGTATCACGATAGGCGCCATCACGACCAGTTTAGGTTTGGGTCGTGACACCTATACACCACACACATGCGAATTCACATAGAATTTAAGTTGGGGATTCCTATTCCCTCAAGACAAGGTCAAACCAAACACTTACATCAATTTCGTAGGCCACTCACTGCTCAATTACCGCTTTTCCTTTCGAATTTTGCTCTAACCCGCTCGAATCTAATCATAATTAGCTCAATATCATTAATTAAGACTAAAGAAAGTAACTTTACTAAAAATTTATGATTTTCCTATGTTTTCTCAAAAAAGGTTAAAACCCGACCTCGGACCTGCTTGGTTCAAACTCGGGGTTCAGACCAAATTTCGTTTACCTATTCACCCACGATCCCGAATATGCAATTAGTTTCGAAATCCGACCTCAATTCGAGGTCAAAATCGCATTTTTACAAAAACTTCCAATTCTACCCAAACCCTCAATTTCTACCATGAAAATTATTGATTTTGGATTGAAAAGTGATGAAAAACATTGGGTAATTGAAAGAAAAGAGTTAAATAACACTTACCTAGGATTTTGGAAGAAAAAGTCTTGAGAAAATCGCCCTAGGTTTTCTACCTTTGTGAAAAATAAGAATAAAAAGGCTGGAGTTTTAATTAATATGAACTCACTACCCGACCCTCGCACCTGTGGTACTTGGGTAGCATCTGCGCTTGCGCATGTACGGAAGTTCTTCCGCTTCTGCGAAAATGGGAAATGGTCACTAGGGCCGCACCTGCGGACAATTGTCCGCTTCTGCGGTCCCGCTTTTGCGCATGAAGTCCGCATCTGCGGAAAAAGGGGAAGCTGGCATTGGTCGCACCTGCGGCCTTCCTCTCGCACCTGCGAGCTTGCACCTGCAGCCCAAGGTTCGCAAGTGCGGGCACACCATAATTGGTGCACCAGCAGATTTTACAAGTTTAAAAAACATCCTGAAACCTACCTGCAACTCGCCCGAGTCCTCGGGGCTCTAAACCAAACATGCACGTAAGTCTAAAAATACTATACGGACTTGCTTATGCAATCAAATCACGAAAATAACATCTAAAACTAAGAATTTCACCTCAAAACTCATCATTTTTCTCAAGAACACTTCGATTTCACTATTTCTCAACCGGACGTCAGAATCACGTCAAATCAACTCTGATTCTTACCAAATTTCACACATGGTATGTAAACATCATAACAACCCTGCATTAAGCTCGGAACCAAAATACAGGCCCAATACCAACGGTTTCAACCATTAATTCATTGCTTTATTTCATTAAAATCCAGCAAAATAATTCTTTCAAAAATTGATATTTAAGGCTAGGGACCTCGAAATTCAATTTCGGGTATACACCCAAGTCCCATATTTTACTGCGGACCTCCCGGGATTTTCGGAACACAGATCCGGGTCCGTTTACTAAAAATGTTGAACAAAGTCAACTAAAACCAAGTTTTAAATTCCAAAAATTTCAATTTCTCACATTTTCACATAAAAGCTTTCCAGTTTCATGCCCGGATTGTGCATGCAAATCGAGGTAATTAAAGTTAATCTTTTTACAGCTAATGAGCCTGGAATGGAGTCTTAATTTATAAAATGACCTTTTGGGTCATCACAATAATGTATACATCAATAACACTAATCTCAGCATTACAAGCACTACATATCATAATGATACCTGGACATGGACTGCACATTTTTAAATCATAACACCTATAAGGTACTTTTCAAATCAAATTCAATTGTTAGACAATCAAGAGAAAAATATTTTCTTTCCACGACAATTTTGGCCTTCAAGGCGGCCTCTTAGACTTACAAGACTTCGCCATAACACATTCACGGAAACAATCTCAACTCCCAAACTTACCTAACAGGGATGAAAAATAGATACCTCGAATAAGATAACTATCCATTTACTTCAGCTTCAATAATTTCCACTGGAATGATGCACAAAGGATTTCCAACTACCTTCTTAGACATAGACATATGAAAACACAAAATACATGGAGAACAACTATGGTGAAACATCATACTTGTAGTGAGGCCTAATGTGAAATACACTCATGAGATTATCATAATTCGAACAGCTTATCCCTTCCTGATAATTGATATTATATGAGAGAACTAAAGATACGATGACGTGTCTTCCAAATCAATATGATCATGATATGTGCCAAAACTTGAAAGATTTAAATCTGAACCCTTCCACAAGTGAAACCACATAGCTAGGACATCTAAATGTTGGGATGAAATCATGTATTGGTGAGAGAGAAGGAACACTTTCCTATGAGATTGACATGTTTCTGCTATAATAATTCACGGGCTGCAATACTAGGCCATTTCACGGGCAACTACGGTACTAGGAACAATGTGAGCTACTTACTATGAAATGATCTAAGTGGGAACGAGAGTCATACTACAATGGGCAAGGAGAAGATCTCCCTATGACGGATTTGTGAGGATTTAATTTTCAAAGAGGCTTTATGCACACGGTGACCATTTCGATTGACATGCACTCATATGATAGGTGTTAAGGTATGCTATTATGTTACTAGACAGTGAAAAGGTTTCATGATGATATTCGCAAGAGAGTAGAGTGACTATTCAAACTATAGAGGCCATATACACCCGTGAGAAAAAGAGTGACTCGAGAATACGCCTCGTTCAAAGAGTAGATACAGAGAATGTCTCATAAGGTTGTCCTGACTCTATCCCACGTCCCATATCAACATAAGGATTAACATATGACAAAGTGGAACTGGAATCAATAAGAGTATACACGTCAGGAGATTGGAAAGTCAATATACCTGTAACCACACCCAAAAAAGCTTCCGACCTTTGATGCCTCGTCATAGAATAGAACATGTTAGGCCCTCTCGAGCCCTAAATACCATCCCTAACTGCTCCATGCGTTGCGAGCGCTATAGTGACCCGAGCTGAGGGAGGCGTTGTAGATGAAGTAGCTGTAGAACTGGCTGGTTGTGCCACACCCCTGCCCATGACCTGGCGAGATGAATGACAATCTCTTTGAAGGTGACCAGACATACCATACTTGTAGCATAATTGGTACCATAGTGACATACTCCTGGATGACATCTCCCATACTTCACACAACGGGGACGAGGTCCACCACACTGACTCGCCCCACTGACCTGGTATTCACCCTTTTTGCATACATTATAAACTTCCCCCTTATCCTTCCTCCAAGATTCTAATGCGGGAGTAACAATTCCAGTACTGATTTGCTGTGCGGGCCCTTGGAATTACCCAGATCTACCACCCCAAACATGTTGCTGAGCATACTCACAACATGACGTCAAATGTTCCTTCCCACATACCGGGCAGACCAGGATAGATGTACCCAACCTAGGGAATTTACTCTTCTTGTGTCCCCTCTTTCTGCACACGTAAAATATCTCAAGAGTCATCCAACATCTTCCCAAGTGATGCTTCTTGCAAACCAAACAATCTGACTCATTAGCACAGACAACCCTCTTTTGTTTCTTTGATTCTCTCACCATACGATCTGACGGTGTGGTGACATTGATAGGAACAAGGACACTTTCCTTAGAACAAGTTCTTCCAATCCCTCCACAGCTTGACGCAGTATCCAACGAACTCTTGTGTAATTTCCCCTAGATTCAACGGCGGGGTTATTCCTTCCTTGCTACTTCGAACTCGTGGGCTACCCATCTGGAAAATGAGACATAACGAGGAAATTAGCTCCCTATCTTGAGCTTTACCACACAATATAGATATCAAAGAAGGGTATTATTCCTAAATGTCAAAGTAGCCTCCAACTTATAGATGTGGTCGATAACACACCGGTAAAGACTATACTAGACACGGCTCCAAGACATCCTAGGACACTTTGAAACCTTAGGCTCTGATACCAAGTTTTCCACGCCCCAAAATCGAGAAGCATGACTGGCGCTCAACCGAGTAAACCCGACTGAGAAAGCCTTTTGGTTTCATTCTACCCCAACTAATTCATGAATAAAGGAGGGATGAATTCCATTAATCATACTTTGTAAATATTTTATTTTGTTTCCATTAGCAGTTTCAACCATAATATCCAAAATATTATAATTTTTATAGATATGAAGAAAAACATATTTTCCAAATACCAATATTTCTAGTTTAATTCCCAATATCAAACACTACCCACAACCTGTCTACAGAGCCTCTAAGTACAATTGAAGAGTAATATGGAAATGCCGGCAACAAGGCTCCAGCTATACCTTAAAATTCAAAGTACACGATAAACGAATAACACAGGACACCGAAATGAAGTGGGGATCACCAAATTAGCTTAAAGGAGCTTACCGCTATCACGGATCACTGCCGCCTACCGTAGAACCACCTTCATCCATTAAAGATGCAGTGCCCTCAGCAAAAGGGACATTAGTACTGTCGAATAGTACTAGTATATAAAGCTAAAATTCCTGTTTAATAGAATGTCTATATAGGCAAAGACAACACATAGAAAATAGCAAGTCACAATCAACAATATCCAAATAACCAATTGTAACATAACGGTTTTCAAAGTACAAATATTACATATATATATATATATATATATATATATATATATACATATATATATATATATATATTGGTTGGGAGATCATTAGCACCGATATTCCACCGGCTAACGGAGTCCGATCACGCCCGATCAGCTAGGCCATCTCCCCACGGACAATGTGGTTTGACATATGATGCAAAAGAAAGTTGTTACAATAGTAGTACCACCATGTGCGCAACATGGAGTCTGTTGTCCACCCGATCAGCTAGGACACCTTCCCACATATGCCGTGTGGGTTGGATTTTTCTTTTCCAATCCACATGTACCAGTTTCATCCCAATTTATGGGAATAATCACAATTTCATCCCATATCACAATCCACCCCTACACCGGCACGTGTAGTTTCAGGTGTCGGCCTTATGACTCACCCTTCCTAGGTTTTGCTAATGATTCTCCCAAAAACATTTTTAGTTTAGTTTGCACACAAAGGTAACCCATATATAAAAATGTATTTATCTTAGAATCTTTCACATGATACAAATCTTTATTAGCATTTTTAACCTCTCATAATAGCAAATCCTTGGCGCTTCGGGCCTTTCACAAGTTTCATTATTCATGGCACAATGGCCGCATTTTATTTATATTCCATACTTTCACTTCATTTATATTCAATAATCACCACCAAATACCAACATATAGAACATTTCAGAAATCATATACCTCAAGTGCATTAGTAATGGAACTTTTAACACAAAGGGTTCTTCCCCAAGAAAAGGAGATATACCAACCAACAACAGCAACACACATCAAAGTCATAAACAAGCAGTACACCAATTATCCTTGAATTAATTTTTTTTCCAATAACGACAATGTACAATTTCAACACCAAAGTATGTAAGAATTAGGATCACATTGGATGTATTTATAAGGCAAAGCATTATCTAAAACAGCCACTTATGGGCATAAATTGAGTACAAAAGCCTTTAGGCCATTCTATTTTTGAAGTCATTTATGAACAGTAAGTTGAGGCTCATTTCATAATTTGTTTCATATTTTCTCACTTCATAGGCATCACTAGGCGCAATTATAACTCAAGTTCTCGGCACGTTATCCACACTCATTTTCCCCAATTCATTTAATTCATTTTCAAACATCTTTATAGATCATAAACAAGGAGACATACTCAATCAAGATATTAGGTACATATAGGAGCAATTAGGGGTATTAAGCATATCGAGTTTTCCTAACCCAATTGGTCTCCTAGTTTTCATTTACCATACGACTCAAAGCCATACCAACTTAATAAAAAAACCATACTTTAAACATCTACCTTTTTATATAAAGCTCATTCAGAATAATCAAGTTTATCATTTATAGGGGATAACCGGGATGTAGAAATTAGGAATTTTGAGCCGACCATACTTAAACTTTACGGAAACATTATGGAATTCAACTCCAAGAGAGAAAGTTTAGCTAACATACCGTGTTTGAGCTTTCCTTAAGTTACTACAAAGCACCAACACCTATAAAAATTATAATCTATGGGAAGATAGCGAAAATTTATTAATAATTAGAACGATTTCCCATGGTGTAACTCTCTTAGGAATTTCATCAAACACCTAACATGTGAAATAGGCTACAACGTTCTACAATGGAAATTCCTTCTTCCCTCAACCAACTTCAACAAAAACAACCCAAAATAGTTTATTAATCCCACATACTATAGCTTAGTGCCACATGCATGGCTTATTCTTAACCCTACAATGTATTTTTGAACTCATAATCTCTTATATGAAATCTTAGAAGTAGGACTTACCTGTAAGGATAGTGAGATAGAGATTAACTTCCTTGATTCTTGAGAATTTGTGAAAGATTGGATGATTAGGATGTTTGGTTCCTCATTCCCTCTCTAAAATTCTCTCATCTCTCTCTAGATTCAGTAGAAAATAGCCCCAAATGAAGCCCCAAAGCCTATTTATCAAAATAGGGTCGGGTTATGAGAATAGGAAAAAGAAGCCTCTGAAATCGGGTTTGCGGTCGCATAATGGACCGCAGAATAGGTATGTGGGTCGCATAATGGTTTGTGAAATTGGTGCCCAGAACTGGGCTTCAATGGACAGGTTTGTGACCATTTTGTGGTCGCATAACCACTTCTGCGATCGCATAATGGTCACAGAATGGCCACAGAATTGCATTATGCCAGCCTTTGGTAATTTCATCATAACTTTTTGTAGGAATGTCCAAATGACGAATGGTTTGAAGAGTTGGAAACTAGAATAAAAGATATTTCATGTGATATGTTTCTCATCACATAAAACCTTATATATTTATATATGCTCATCCAAAGTGTGGACTTGTGCGAACTCATTTGAAATTTTAGCCTATTATGTAATTTTCCAACTTGACTTAGACTTAGGCCTCTCCTTGGATCCAAATTACTAATTATATGAATTATTAAACTTATTACCATATCCAATTTATGTCCATCATATTGATAGCACATAAAATATTATAGTTAGCCTACCTGGCACCACAAAATCTTAAATTACTTAGCAAAAGTTTTTTTTTCGGGGCCTTACAGTAAGTGCCTCTAACCAATTTTCAATTATATTTTGTGATTACACCTTAGATTTAACATCAAAATTCATGAGAATTTAAAGGAAAATTTGGGGAAAATTGTAAAATCTTTCAAAATGTAAAGTGATGATTTGAAGGACGAATTGGTATCGGAATTTGATAATTTTGGTATGGTTGAACTTGTATCGAAATAGGACCTCCCGGTTTTTTAAAATTTAATGGGTTTCGAGATGCGGGCCCAGGGGCTTAACTTTTGTTGAGTTTTTACACATTACATAAGGATCATAACTTTGTTAATTGGAATTGTTTTCTCTTGAATTGTTTGATGTATTTAAGTCATCTTTGGCTAGATTGAGCCGTGCGGTGGTGAATTGGTAAAGGAAAAGCTAAATTGAGTATTGAGCTGGACGAATTGAGGTAAGTCTCTTGTCTAACCCTGTGAGGGAGAAACTATCCCTAGGTGATATATTTAATATGTGTAACTCGTTGCGGTGGCTACGCACATACGAGGTGACGAGAGTCTGTACGTAGTTAGACTCATGTTATTGTCCGGTTAGACTTAGGTTCACACAATGCTATACTTGCACTATAGGGATTATCTTTGCTCGCTTAAATTCTTTTATTTCGCATTATGACTTGAGACTATACATGCGTAGAGTGATAGACTCGCTATTGTAGAGACTTCACGAGTTTCATGATTAGTCATGGAACAGTTGGACTCCTTTTTATGAAATTGTTTTTCCGATATATATATATATATATATATATATATATGTGTGTGTGTTTCTGAAAGGTTTTTTGTTAAAGAAATTATAACTCACATGTTTATTCGTGAGTAGGGTCAAGGACCCGTTAAAGCTTCTTATTCTAATGAGATCGGGTAGTTCGCCTCGGCAGATTTATGTACTACATTCTAATGGGATTGAGTCTTTCGCCTCGGAAGGCGTTATGTACCACACTCTTATTGGAGCGGGTTGTTGGCCTCAGTAGATGCATCTATGGTTCCTGTCGTTTGACCCTCGACAGTGCACAAATTATGATAGGATCGGGCCATAAGCCTCGGCATTTCTATAAAAATATCCTCATGGATTCATGCGTTATATTTGGCCATAAGACAATGTATATGTGAGTTTTTTCCTGGTTTGAATTATAACGACCCATTATGGTGAGGTCCATTATAAATATACATATACATGCTCTGTGTTAGGAGGAATTTGCTAATTGAGAGCTTGAGTCTATTGTAAAGAGGGGAACCATACCACGTACTATTACTTGTCTATTTCATTTATTTACTCTGCCTCATATTTGTTCACCTCTTTATTGTACCTATTGTTATTGGACCTCTAGTGAATGTCGATGTCGACCCCTCGTCACTACTCCTCCGGGGTTAGGCTAGATACTTATCGGGTACACGTTGATTTACGTACTCATACTACACTTGCTGCACATTTTTCTGCAGGTACATTATGTCTGGTGGTCCTTTGGGCGCGGAGGCGCGGATGATGCGGAGGCTTACCGAGAGCTGCATTTCATGTTATGATCCGCAATCAGAAGAATCTCCTTCAGAGTTATTTATATTTTTCCTCTCTTATTTTGTCCTGGACAGATTCTGTATTTTATTTTACTTCTTAGTTGACGATCATACACTAGTCATACCGGGTTTTGTGGTTGCTTATGGATTATTCATCATTGTAATTCGAGAAATACTATCATTCACTTTGAAAATCCCATTTTTTATTACGTAATTATAGAAAAAAAATTATTTCAAATACTAATATGAGTAATCAATATAATCATCTATTGTCGTCTTGCACGACAAGTGGAGTTAAGCGCCATCATGACCTTTAATAGATTTTGGGTCGTGAGAACATGGTATCAGAGCGTTAGTTTCGCTTAGGTCTCACGAGCCATGAGCGAGTCTAGTAAAGTCTTGTGGATCAGTACAGAGATGTCTATACTTATCCTCAAGAGGCTACAAGGCTGTTAGGAGCACTTCCCTTCTTGATTCCTCATCGTGCGATTTGATTCCTTTGAGGCTTGAGCATTTATCTCTTTCCTATTCAATATTATGCGACGTGAAGCGCTTGTTATCAATTGGGAATCGAGGAATTTTAATGGTACTACAGATGTGGTGCAGGATGTATCTCCCTGCACATTCGAGCAAGTCATTATCGTCTTCTTGCGGAAGGATGTTCTGTCATTTCGGCTCAGTAGCTGTGTTTTCAATGGTCTCGAGGATGCATGTAGATTTCTATGATCTTCAGACGTGTTATTACACATTTTTAGTTCAATGGTAGGGTGCTTGTCTATGTGTCGAGGTAGTGAATGAATTGAAAGGAGGATTTCTCAGTGTATGATTTAGGGGTTCCACACTTAAATCTAGTAAGGGAAAGACAATCGGTCTACGAATGCTTAGGCTTTAGTCGATAGAGTAGAGAGACTTGATATTCCCGAGTATGGTCGAATTCTCATTTTGATATGGTGTCGTCATTCTTGTTGGAACACATCAAGGTTCGCTGGTGTTATGGTCTTCTTTGATTTTTGGCCTTCAAGGAAGGATGTTGTGAAACGATGCCTGAGGAGTGGTTGTCAGAGATAGCGATGTGTAGTATTTCATAATCGAATTGGTTTTTCTAATATTGATGGCTCGAGAAAGAGGATTTTTTAGGAGGTTTAGAGTTGGTAGCGAATCATTTGTTCAGGTGCTACAGGTTTGGATTTGATAGTGATTCGGGATGTGAAGTATCAGGAATGGCATTGCGAAGGTGTGCACAAGGAGGGCATGAGATGGTTAATGGGTTTTGATACAACGTGGTCTCGTGAAAAGAGGTCACTTAAGATGAGTGCGGATTGGGTTCGTTATATTTAGAATGGAGATATTATTATTATTTCTAAGGCAAGTCCAGAGTAAATTAGGAGAATTCGGATCAGTTAGCAATGGTTGAATAGGTGTGGTAGTGGCAACGATCAATTTCTTCAGCGTGTTAAGTTATGCACGTGATTTGTGGTGGTACGTATGAGGCTTGACGGCCGCCGTAATTGATTTTATTTGGAGGCATTCGAGTATTATCGCCTGTTATGAGTAGATGGATACCGGAAGAGTTATGGTGGTTTAGGCCACTGCTAGGGGATTGTATTTTCTGCGGTTATGGGAATTCACTCGTGTGTTACTATGGTTCTCCTGAAATGAGTTAAGTGAAAGGTTCATATATGATGAAGTGTATATCCTACTACTGGTTCAACAGTTAGTATGAAATTTGTATACTCTTGCGTATTGGCATGTTAGGTACAGTGAGCGGCTTGGAATTTGAAGTCGAGGATCAAGGTTGCAGTTTGGTATCGATGAGAATGTCAAGAGCTCGGATGAGCAAGAAAGCATTCAGAGGGTTAGAGTAAGCTGGTATTGTCTTTAACGACACTTGAGGTCGGTGTCCTGTGTAAGAGACTATGTGCGGTGATATACGGATTCTTGATTTGCTTTATAGCATTAGCGTGGCCGGTGATATAGATTTGCAGAGTTGTCACCTAGTGCGGAAGGTCGTGGCAGCGTATCCCACGGGAAGATTGTATAAGTGTGACATGTAGTCACTTGATTGATTAAAGATTGAAACCAAATATTGAGATTGTGGTACTATCGCTAATGTGAGAGTTTATGCCCGAAGGGCGCTCTATTCAGTTAGTTGTGAATTGTGGAAGTTTGTTTCGAATTCGATGGCTGATCTGGTGTCATGGGAAGAAAAGGTTATTGTGGGTCCATGAAAGGTTATTGGCCCAGTATGATACGATCAGAACCAGCTTGAGGTCAGTGGGTGGGTGCCCTATATCGGGCCAGATGTGTTCATTTCGACATGGCGTTGTTTACGGAGGAGTCTTCAGGCCTTGGATGATATTTCTATCATCAATTATTGTATGTATTCTGTATGATGTAAGGTGGGCTGTGAGGTGGCTTGATTATTCGCGCATGTGATGTGATCTCATGCAGTTTGTGGTGTTATATGAGAAAGATGGATCTCGCGATGCAGGTCATTCATTTCACCTTAGTTGTGCTTGGGTTTTGTAGCGTATGGCACTATCCGTATCCTCATGGTTATATTTTTTCACTTAGGGTGTTTGTGGTTGACATTCGGGTATTTCGTAGGCATGAGCATTCTAGCTCGGTAAGTATTTCCTTACAGATTATTATGTGTGGATCGGGTGGCACGCCCCCACGGGTATGTGGTTCGGATCGGGTGGCATGCCTCCATGGTATCATGTGTGGATCGGGGTGCACGCCGCAACAACGTGATGTTGAGTACAGTTCCCCATATCTGTTCTTGTGTGTTTTGTTTCTCGCTTTTCAGGGAAGATTCATAACATCTTTTCCTTGGTTTAATCAGTTATGTGGGTTGAGTAGTTCGTTCTAGAGTTTGTTTTCCTTATGTATCATGTTCAAGTTGTGGCTTGTTGGCGTATTGATGGTGTTATATGATATCTTAGATAGTTTTTGTGGTGGCTTATTGCCGAAAGGACTTGTACTGGGTGAGATGAGATTATTGGACCTACGATCGACGCGATCGGATTTATATAAGGCACATTAAAGAGTAAATATCGCTATTCAGTCCAGAATAAGGTAATGGTTCTTGTCTGAAGGAGAGACTCCATGAATTGTGATACGGCACGTGGTTATGAGTTCTACACATCTTTTCTTTCGTGGCAGCATTGTGGGAGTTGAAGCAAGCTTATATTGGTCATGAGGTATACTACGAGCTTCGGGTTAGTGGAAATTTTAGTTGTTGTGCTTGGGAAAGATTTGCCTTTGGAAAATGAGCTACACAATGCATGGTATGAATTCAGTAAGGGTATATGATCGTGTTTGGTGCAGTATAAGGTGATTGATATGGTGTTCGTATGTTGGAATCAGGCCTGGTAAGGAATTCTGAATATTAGAATTTGGCTCTAAGATTTATTTGAGTAACTAGAAGGGAGGATCTTAAGAATGGTTCGAGCCAATGTGCTCAATTGGGTTGTGGTGCTCAAGGGGTTAAACAGTGATTTCGGACAACTCCAGGGCAGTTCTTAGCACGTTCGAAGATGAACATATGTTTAAGTGGGAGAGAATGTAATGACCCGACTGGTCGTTTTGAGGTCTAGCGCATCGTTCGGCAGTTTGAGAACATGATTAGCTTCAGGTATTATGACTTGTACGTGTGGTCAGAATTGAGTTTCGGCAAGTTCAGAGTTGATTTGGAGAGAGAATTCTCATTTTAGAAGCATTAAGATAGGAGAATTCACTAAGGTGTGATTTTTGAGTAAACGACCACGGAATCGGGATTTGAAAGTTCCAACAGGTTTGTATGATAATTTTGGACTTGGGCATACGTCCGGATCGGCGTTTGGATGACCTAGGAGCGTTTCGGCGCCTATTGTGGAAAGTTGTCATTTTGGAAGGATTTCCAGCGGTTGGGGCAGTACCAGCAGACTCTCTAGTTGTTCCAGATCAGGTCCCAGTTGTAGATGCCCCAGCGGGACCAGCTCAGGCACCACCTGTGCCTATTGTGATTCCTGGCCTTCAAGAGGCCCTAGCTCAGATCTTATCGGTATGTACTGGCCTTTCTTAGGCGGTCTCTATTTCTACGACCACAACTACTTCTCAAGCTGGGGGAGGCACTCAGACCCATGCTGCCCGCACATCGGAGCATGTTGTTCAGGGATTCAGACACCAAGGGAACCACCAGCCCAGCCGGTTTCAACTGCTCAGAAGCATGTAGTTCCTGCCATGCCGGAAGACGATCAATGTAGGTTGGAGGGGTTTGGGAAACTCCAGTTTCCACCTTTCAGTGGCACAGAGAGAGTGGATGCCCAGGATTTCTTGGACAGATGTCAGAGGATTCTCCGTACAATGGTATTCTAGAGACTTGTGGGGTCCCATTCACTACTTTTCAATTTTCTAGGGCTGCACTTCGATTGTGGGAGACTTATGAGAGGCGTAGGCCTTTTGGAGCAGCACCCCTCACTTGGCAACAGTTCTCTATGGTCTTTTTGCAAAAGTTTGTGCCTCAGTCCCGATGAGAGAAGTTGTGCAGACAGTTTGAGCAGCTTCATCAGGGTGATATGTTTGTGACGCAGTATGAGATGCAGTTCTCTGAGTTGGCCCATCATGCAGTCTGGTTGGTTCCCACAGACCGAGAGAGGATTAGGAGATTTATAAATGGCCTTAGTTTCCAGCTCTTATTGCTGATGACCAGAGAGAGAGTGTCTAGTGCTACTTTTGATGAGGTTGTCGACATTGCTCGACAGATTGAGATGGTCCGGGGGCAGGAGAGGATTGAGAGGGAAGACAAGAGGCCTCGTGGTCAGGTTGGATTCAGTGGTGCTCCTTCTGGGGGTCAGTTCCATCACGGTAGAGGCAGTCCTATCAAGCATGCTCAGACAGCTCGCCCAGTCCACTAGGGTGCGTCATCCTGTCAGGGACCTCATGGTTATCAGCAGGGACAGACATCATTCAGTGTTCCATGACTAATCATGAAACTCGTGAAGTCTCGACAATAGCGAGTCTATCACTCTACGCATGTCTAGTCTCAAGTCATAATGCGAAATAAAAGAATTTAAGCAAGCAAAGATAATCCCTATAGTGAAAGTATAGCATGGTGTGAACCTAAGTCTAACCGGACAATAACAAGAGTCTAACTACGTACAGACTCTCTTCATCTCATATGTACGTAGCCCCAGCAACGAGTTACACATATTAAATATATCACCTAGGGGTAGTTTCCCCTCATAGAGTTAGACAAGAGACTTACCTCAATTCGACCAACTCAATACTCAATTTAGCTTTTCCTTTACCAATTCACCACCGCGCCGCTCAATCTAGCCAAAGACTACTTAAATACATCAAATAATGCAAGAGAAAACAATTACAATTAACAAAGCTATGATCCTTATACAACTTACAAAAAGTCAAATCCTTGGGCCCGCATCTCAAAATCCGATAAAATTTAAAAAAAATCGAACACCCATTCCGATACGAATTCAACCATACCAATATTATCAAATTCTGATACCAATTCGTCCTTCAAATCATCACTTTACATTTTGAAAGATTTTACAACTTCCCCCAAATTTTCCTTTAGATTCTCATGAATTTTGATGTTAAATCTAAGGTGTAATCACAAAATATAATTGAAAATTGGTTAGATGAACTTACCCAATGATTTGATATGAAAATCCTCTCTCAAAATCGCCCACTCTCGGAACTAGAATTCAAAATATGATAAAATGAAGCAAAACCCTGAATTACACAGCTGAAAACAGACTGCAGATATCGTATTTGTGAACCCTCAAAAAGCGAAGAAGCCTTCGCAATTGAGAACAAGAACAGGGTTGGAAAAGGTCACATTTACAACAAAAAGTTCGCAATTGCGAACTGGGCATCGCAATTGCGATAGAGATGTTCGCAATTGCGACCACACCAGAAACCAGGAGTCTCCCCGGCACGGAAATGAGCATAACTCCCTCATACGATGTCCAAATTCGACGATACTTTTTTCTATGGCTCCGTAATTACGATACGGATATAATGGTTCAATAAAACCGAATTTGGAGCTCATTTTCTTAATGTGCTACTATTTATTCTTGAAGAAACGACGATAAAGCAAAAAAAACAAGTGCAACACAACCTAAACCTATCTGAAACTCACCCAAGCCACTCGAGACCTCGTCCGAACATACCAACAACTCCTGTAACACAACAAGAACTCGCTTGCGTGATCAAAATACCGAAATACCATCTAGAACTATGAATCGGATGCCAAAACATTTGAAAATCACAATGAACTTCTAGAATCGCAACCAAGCGTCCGAACCATATCAAATCAACTCCAAATGACGCCAAATTTGGCAGGCAAGTCCCAAATGAACCAACAGAGCTGTTCCAACTCTCGGAATTTCATTTTGACCCCGATATCACCAAAGTAAACTCTTGGTCAAACACCTCAGCCTTCCAAACTTCAACTTTTCCAACTTCCGCCGAAATGCTCCAAATTACCCTACGGACCTCCGAATCGAAATAAGGACGCACTCCTAAGAACAAAATCACCATACGGAGATATTCCAGGCTCCAGAATCCCAACCGAACAACAAAAACATTGAAATACACTTCTACCCCTATCACGGCCTCGACCGCGACCTCGGCCTCTCGCAGCCCTGGCTAGCGGTACTAGTGGCTGATCACCCTGACCAGTAGTGCAAGTCCACACCATCTGTGAGACAATCAAACAGTAGGAGTTTAGTTATCATAATCAACAGATTCACACAACAAGAATTCAAGAATGTGAGTTTTTTTTTTCTAAAGGTTCTGCAACCTCTCGAAGATAAGCACGGACGTCTCCGTACCGATCCGCAAGACTCTACTAAACCTTCTCATGAATTGCGAGGCCTATTTTACCTAGGCTTTGATACCAATTTGTCACGACCCAAAAATCTATCCGATCGTGATGGAACCTATTGTGAAACTAGGCAAGCCTAAATCGAACATTTTCTTTAAATTTCATAAAAACATTCTTTAAAATTTTAACAGTGAATTGAGTAAGCATAAATAAAAGCCTATTTAAAATACAAGTTATCGGAAATGCGATACAACCATCCCAAACCGGGACGTCACTGAGTACATGAGTGTCTAACAGTATTGGACATAGTCCACAGAAGTCTATAAAATTAACAAGTAAAATAAACTGAGGAAGAGAAGATCGAGGTCCACAAACGTGATGCAGCTACCTCAATAGGCTCTGAACTCCAACGTAGAGGATCAGCAGCCACCGCCATCTCCAAAAGTGCCTGAATCTGCACACAAGGTGCATAGAGTAACATGAGTACACCAGCTCAGTAAGTAACAACTCCAAACTATGGACTGAAGATAGTTTGAACTCATCCGGTACGAATAACATGAAAATAAGTGTACGAAAACATAAAAATGCTCTTAATACAATTTAGGCAAAATCCATCACTGAAAAATAAAGCAATGTTTCATCACTGAAAAATAAAGCAATGTCGTACAGTGTATTGAAGATAACTTTACTGCATCTACATGCCAATGCATGTTATGAGAATGATGCACCATGATATCTGCCGCAAATGCCCTCACTCTCGATATCTCAATCACTCAGTACCACATATCGCTCAACCGGCCCAGGGAAGATCCATCCTGGAATATATACATACACAACACATGACCATAGGTCATGCGGTACCGAGGATCAAGGGAAAATCAGCCCTATGGAGAAGATCCATCTCAGGTGACAAATACTTTTGGACAAGATCCATGTCCAGGGAATATCTATCTCTCAATCATATCAATCTCACTCACTGGGTGTGTTACGGACACCAGAGGGGATCCTACAGCCCAAGCACTATCAAAATAATCAGTATAACCATTTCGGCATGCAACTCGATCCCATAACTGTCACTCAATAATAGGCCCTCGACCTCACTCAGTCATTAACCTCTCTAGTCTCACCACGGGCTCACAAATATCATGAAAACAACCCGGACAAATGATATGGTAAATCGATAAATTACCGAGACTGAGATATGATATAAAGATGCATGATCATGACTGAGTATGAAATAATAGATAAAACCAATGAGATAACATAAATAAACGACCGCGAAGGGTCCACAATACTGGAACGAAGCCTAAAACATGATATCTAGCATGGTTTACAGCTCAACTAGTTCATCACATGACGAAACATATATATTAACAGGAGAGAGTCATTTAATGGTGCCATGGAATTGTCCACGCCACAATTCTCACGGTGGATGATCGCATGCCCACCACTTGGCATGTGCGTCACCTCAATACTAATCACATAATACATAGTTCGGGGTTTTGAACCCTCAGAATCACGTTTAGAAGCGTTACTTACCTCAATCCAAGCCAAATCCTACTCCCCTACGCTCTTGTCCCTCGATTCGGCCTCCAAATGCTCCAAATCTATTCACAACCAGCACAATATCATCAATATACGCTAAGAAAATGAATTCCACAAGAAAAGCTAGCAAATTAGGCCAAAAATACGAAATTGGTTCAAACCCGGCTCCTGGGCCCACGTCTCGAAATTTGACAAAAATTACAAAACTAGAAAGTTTATTCACTCCTGAGTCCATACATACAAAACTTATCAAAAACCGACACTGTTTGACACTTCAAATCCTCACATCAAACTCTCCAAAAATTACAAGCCCTAACCCCTCATTTTCACCCCTAACTTCCACTACTTACATAATTAAACAACAGGAAATCAACATAAACACGAGTATTAGGGCCCAAGCAACTTACCTCAATGAAAACCCCCTTGATTCCCCCTTCAAAACCCTCCAAAAGCTTCAAAATCCGAATAGCAATGGTGATAAATTCCCATAAATTCACCAAGTGTGCAATATATACTTTCTACCCGGGCTTCTCGCACCTACAGCCTTTTTCTTGCACCCCCCGCGACCGCACCTGCGGTCCAAGACTCTGCACCTGCACAAGTCAATCATCCGCCCAGACTCCTCACTCGCGGCCATGCCTCGCACCTGCGGGCTCGCAGGTGTGTCCAAGATTGCACCACATGCGCACCTACATCAGTTCCCAAAACTTCCGCATCTGCGCTTAGTTTTCGCGCCTGCGACTCTGGCACCTGCGCTCCCCTGCCGCAGGTGCGGAACAACAGGATATTTTTCAGCAACATCACCAACACCAAAACCAATCCGCTAACTATCCAAAACACACATGAGGCCCTCAGAACCTCAACCAGTAATACCAACAAGTCACATATCAATATACGAAATACGTCGAGCCTTCGGAACACTCAAAAATAACGCTAAAACACCAAATAAACCTCGGATTCAAGCTTAAAAACTTCTAAACTTTCAATTACTGCAAACGACTTCGAAACCCACCAAACCTTGTCCGAATAACCTCAAATTTTGCATACACGTCACAAATGGAACTACAAACCTACTCAAACTTCCAGAATTCCATTCCGACCCTGATATCAAATTTTCAACTACCAACCAAAAACAAAATTTCCAGCTTTTGCCAATTAAACCCTAATTCTACCACGAACCTTAAATTTACATTCCAGACACACTCCTAAGTCCAAAATTACCTAACAGATCTAACTGAACCATAAAAATCCAAATTCGAGATCGTTTACTTATAAGTCAACATCCGATTGACCTTTCCAACTTAAACTCCTAAATAAAAAACTAATTGTCTCATTCCATTGCGAAACCACTCGGGACCCGAACCAACAGACTCGATACAATACAATACAGTTGAATAACACATACAGAAGTAGATATGGGGGAAACGAGGCTATAACTCATGAAACGACCAGCTGAGTCGTTATAAACTTTTGCTAGTTTCTGGTACTTCCTATTTCGCGATCGTGAATAAAGTACCGTGATAACGAAGGCTAGCTGGGACTGGGGATGAGTTTACTTAGTGTGAACGCAAGTCATTGGTAGATAACGCGGAGCTGTGAAGGGATTACCCTTCACGAACAAGGCCACACCATCGTGAATGCATTGAATTAGAAAGGCGGGGGATGGGAAATGTGTTACTTTACGCGAACACGAGCCCAGGCTCGCGAACGCAGAGGTGTGGGGGATTAAACCTACGCAAACACGTAGAGTGCCTCGTGATTTTGTAAGCTAGGTAGGCAGTGCTCTTCGGAAATGCGTCAGGTCTCACACAATCGCAATGAACACCTGACACTCAGTGACTTAAATATTTCAAAAACGAGATTTCACCCATTTTCATAATCTTTCCATTAGAGCTCGGCATAAAGGCAATTTGGAGGAGATATTTCAACACCAATTCATAGGTTTGTCACGACCCAAAATCCATAAGGTCATAATGGCACCGAACATCAATGTCAGGCAAGCCAAATCATTAATTAATTGAAATAAATTTTCGGTTTGAACATTTAAGAAAAACAATTTCTTTCACTTTATAACATATTAACCAAATAAAAAAATTTGTTAAGTAGAATAATGGTTTAAATATTACACTTTAAGCAAATATGTCCCAACACATCCCAGAACCCGGTGTCATAAGTACATGACCAATTTCTAAGAATATAAATCATTACAAAGCATTTCCGAAATACAAATTGGACAAGAAAATTTAAAATGAAAATAAATACAGTACGAGGGAGACTCTGTCAGCTGCGGATCGCCTCCGGATGATGCAGCTCGCCTAAGTCTCTGAATCCTCCCCATTCCTGTGAAAGTACCTATGCAATAAAATGCACAGCAAGTGTAGCATGAGTACAAAAATAACGTGTACTCAGTAAGTCGCCCGCCTAACCTCAGAGAGGTAGTGACGAGAGGTCAAATTAGACACTTACTAAAGGTCAATTTAGAATATTTAAGCGCAACACTAAGCATGAATATCCTAGGCAATTTATTAAAAGAAGGAATAATTATTATCAACTCTTCCCATATTTAACACTTTAATCCTTCATCATATTAACAACAATTAATCATCATGGGTGATTTAATCAAATGACAATTTAATCATCGGGAAGGAACAACTTCTTCCAAAATCTTATTAATAACTTTAAATCTCTGTCATTTCAATTGACAACTTAATATTTCATGCCAGTAATCAAGCAAAATCATATCAACTACGCAGTAAATAGCATGCGCAAGCAATGCCGAGGGTCGAACGGCCGCGGAACAACAATAATAAATTGTGCACTGTCGAAGGGTCGAACGGCTCGAACCATAGATGTATCTGTCTGCCCCGCTCGCGAATCGATCATGCGACGCGGTTATACATACAAATAATAAGCCTAGCCTGCTCGCGAATCATACCTGCGACTCAGGTGCTCATATGTACATTTTAAATCCTTATTTTTATCAAGAAACAGTTTTTTTCTCAGGAAAGTGGTAAAAATCCTTCTTAAAGGTACATAAAATATAGTTTTTAAATCTTTGTTTTGAAACTCATTTGTCAAGTTTAATGATATTCCATAATACAACCCTACCGGGTACACAATTATCCACAGAGGAAACAATTCTCTTTCTAGATTATTAGGGAAATGGACTCTATTATTCCCTAGATATTTAATTACGATTTCGATTAAATTAGCAGTTTAATATTATAGGCACGATCACTAAGTACAACACACAAGGCATGTTAGTGGGTCCTAGACTACCCGGACAAGGCATAATAGTAGCTACGCACGGACTCTCGTTACCTCGTGCGTACGTAGCCCACGAAGATAATAGCATTTACTTAATTAATTCACCTAGGGGGACAATTCCCCCTCACATAATTAGAAAGGAGACTTACCTCGCTCCGAGATTCCATAACCGTCCTCCACGCCCTTCCGATGACTCCAAACGAACGCACAACACCCCAACTATCCAAACAACGACAACCCAATGAAAATATACTCTAATATTAGCAACAATTCCAAATTATATTATTTCCCAACCCCTCTTAGTGAAATGACCAAAACGCCTTCAGGCCTACGTGCCCGGAAAGATATATTCTACCAATAACCTTACTAACTCAAATATATAATTTACTGAAATATTCATGCTCAATTCTTGGCTAAAACTCCAAATTAACATTTTCTAAGTTTCTTTAAGATTTTCCAAATTTTCCTCAATTTCCCCTACCAAATCTATGTAATAATCTTGTATTTAACTTAGAGGCATGAAGGAGTTATTTACCTTTACATTGCATGAAGGAATCCTCTTTTTGAAGCCTCCCAAAATCGCAAGCCCAAGAAGAAATGAAGAAAAATGAACCAAAATCCTTGTTTTAAAACATTCTGCCCAGGTCGATTTCCGCACCTGCGGTCCTACCTCCGCACCTACGCTCCCGGAGGTGCGACCAATCTCCCGCACCTGCGACTTCCTCAACTCCAGTACTAAATCGCATGTGCGGCTTCGCAAGTGCGGAAATTCCATAGCACCTGCGATCCCAGCCAAGCCATCCCATTCTCGCTCCTGCGGCCAAATCCTCGCAGGTGCGGATCACACCAAATGACAACAGTTCCAGCCTTCTTCAAACTCTCAACTTGATCCGTTAACCATCCATAATCCACCCGAGGACCCCGGGACCCCGTCCAATTATACCAACCTATTCCAAAACATAATGTGGACTTGCTCGAGGCCTCAAATCACATCAAACAACATCTAAACCACGAATCGCACTCAAATCCCAATTTTATGAACTTAGAAATTTCCAACTGCTACATCCGATGCCGAAACCTATCAAATCACGTCCGATTGATCTCAAATTTTACGCACAAGTCATATTCAACATTACGGACCTGCTTCAACTTTCGGAATCGCATTCCGACCTTGATATCAAAACTTCCACTTCCGGTAACCTTCAAATTTCTATCTTTAGCCAAATGACTTCAAAATGACCTACGGACATCCAAATTCACTTCCGATCGCGCTCCCAACTCCAGAATCACCATATGAAGTTATTCCCAGACTCGGAATCCCAAACGGACATCAACGACACTGAAATGCACTTCAAGCCCAAATCTATGAAATTCTTCTAAAATGCTAACTTCCATAATATATGCCGAAACACTCCCGGGTTATCTGAAACCCGATCCAGACATACGACCAAGTCCGAAATCATCATACGAACCTGCTAGAACCTTCAAATCCTGATTCGGAGGTCGTTTACTTAAAATTCCAATCATAGTTGATCTTCTAACTTAAGGCTTATGAAATGAGAATTTTCTTTCCAAATCTACTCTAAACTTCCCGAAATTCAATTTTGACCACGCCCATGGGTCATAATACCTAAAATGGATCTGCTCACAGCCTCAAACCGCTGAACGACGCGCTAGAGTTCCAAACGATTGGTTGGGTCGTTACAAAGTTAGTGTACTTTAACTCATTTTCTTCCATTCCTAACATCACCCAATAATTTCTATCATTAATCTTTGTTCTTCCATGGTGGAAAACTAGGGATTTAGTAAGAATTGGGGGGTTTTGCAAATTCAGGATTTAGACCTCAATTTGGGGCGAATTTCGAAACTAATTACATAATCAGGTAATGGGTAAATGGGTTTTAGTCCGAACGTCGAAACTTGACCAAGGGGGCCCGGTGTTAACTTTTTTTTGACTTTTTGGGAAAAGTGTAAAAACCCTATCCTTATATATTGTAATTGATTCCTTAGCATTATTTGACGTTATCAAGTCGCTTGTGGTTAGATACGAGTAGTTTGGAGGCGGATTGTAGAGGAAAGACCCCGGTAGAGCTCTAAATTGACTGTAGAGTGAGGTAAGTGTCGTGGTTAACCTTGAGTTGAGGGATTAGGACTTATTTGCCTATTTGCTATGCTTTTAAGTGTTTGGTTACAACGTATAGGTGAGGTGACGAATACTTATGCATTGTTGTTGTGTTAAAGCATGCGGGTGGAACTTCGTTCCTTGTAATATATTGCCTTCTTTACTTACGATATCCATGCTTAGAGTAGTTTATTTCTTATTTGATCGTTCTTTCCGCATTTATGAATTAGTTGTGATGGTTGAGTATATTTGGAACTTGAGGTTTGGAATCATGGGTCCATTATTGATGTAAGGTTTATTAGTGCATTATCTATCTCCAAAAAATTTATATTCATTATTACATGGCAAGGGGAAGTGTTAAAGCACAAAGGGTGATGTCGTATCGTTTATTGCTTCATTTATTGATTAATATATAGTGAAGAAGAGAGTAAAAGCACGAAAGGTAATGTCGTGCCATTATTATCATTTCATGGTCATGTTGAGAATAAAAGCACGATGGGTGATGTCGTACCGTCTTATTTTATTATGTTTATCCGTTTTCATTGGTTGATGATTTATTTGACTGTCTTATATTGGCATTCCTGATGTAGTTATCGTATGTTATTTCCCCTTTGCATATCTCCTCCCAATTTTACATTTTAAGTCTTTAGTTGTTACTATGTTGCATACATATCTTCATTCATACGTGTTTAATTACGTGAGTGTTCTATCATAGCCTCGTCATTACCCGTCGAAGTTACGCTTGGCACCTATGGAGTATATTGGGTCGGTTGTACTCATACTATATTTTGCACTACTTGTGCAGATTTTGGTGCTGGTCCCAATTGTACGTGAGGTGCATCAGCTAGGATTGGCATATTTGGAGACTCGAGGTAGATCTGCTGGTGTCCGTAGACCTTGAAGTCCCCTTCCTCTTTCCTCATTTACTGTTTATTTCATTCGAAATAGTTGTATTTATTTCAGACTCTATTTGTAGAATTTCTAGAAGCTCGTGCACTTGTGACTCCAGATTCGGGGTGTACTTAGATATTTTGGTTATTATGCCACTCCGTACTTCATTTTAGTTTCATTTTAGTTTACTGGTTTTAATTATTTGAATTGTTTAAAAAACTGGCTTAAGAATTTCTCTAATGTTGGTTTGCCTAGCAAGTGAAATGTTACGCGTCATCACGATTCCGAAGGTAGGAATTTCGGTCGTGACAAAAAGAACCTTATTTATTTGAATTTTTAATTTTTATATGTGTTTGGCTAGTTTTGGTAAGTTTATGATTAATGACTGGAAGTTGGTAAGTTGAAATTTAATTGAAATATTTCTGTAAGATTCCCATAAATTACTACTTCTTAATAAGAGGGAATACAGGTACCTCAAGGTCAACATGCCTGCCTTTCAGAATAAGGGTATTTTAGTAATTTCAATAAACATTGCAATACAATTGGCTAGAAAAAATGTACAATAGCTCCTACATAAAAGTTTTGGTACTTTTACAAAATTTTCCCTTACCATCAACCAGTAGCACATTCTTTCATGCTAATTCATGTAAGGATCCATGTGGCTTTTCACAGCAAAAGCAGTACTGCTGACACCAAAACCTAGAGACTAATTGCCTACACCTTCCCAGGCTAATTATAGTTTCTTCTTTTTCTTCCTTCTAAAAGTAATATATAGTTTAATATATTTGTAGTAAAGTTTATTTCGTTGTTTTGCCATATTACTACATTAATATTTTTATTTAATTTTGTGACTATTTCTGTATCAACTTTCATTTTTAATTTTAATTACAAAAAATAAAAAAAACATATTTACTGTTGGCATTTGGATAAAATTTGATTAAAGTTGAAAAATTAGATAAATTAAAGTTGAAGTTGAAAAAATATATATTTGAAAGTTAAAGTTACGTTTGGATATGAATTTCACTTGTAAGGAAGAAGTTAAATAATTATAAATGAAAATATTTATCTAAGTAGTTCTATCTCGTCCATTGAGCTAAAATTGCTTCTTCAAACTTTATGTTATTCCCTAAGATATTAATGTTTACTGTTGGTTGATTTCCCAATGCACACGCAAGTGTACGTGGTCGACAAGTAATATA